>OX103944.1:36152260-36315546 GCA_944470405.2 Schistosoma mattheei
CCACGACGCACAATGCTGACTAGTGTTGGAGACGGTTGGAAGAAATTTAAGAGCGTCCAAATCAAAACGTGACATCATTCCATGAAGTCACTAACTTTGATATGAGCCATGTTGTTAGATGCAGACTATTTGGTTGGGGTCCGCGCAACTATCGTAACCAATGGTTCGAGACTCTGTGTGACGGCTTAGAGTCAATCACAATGGCGTAGGTGTATACACTCTTTGTTTTCCCTGAAACCGTGAGATTAGAATTGTGTTGTTACTTTTCTTTCTACGAACTGATTCTTTCTGTATCATATCTTTATATGCAATCTTTGTTTTATATATTAGTATCATTTAAGTATCTGCTTCTGCGAACTTGGTGTTCATCGTGTTGTGCTAATGAGGTATGGCAACTTGGACCGATGCGTATATGTGCCTGGTTCTACGTTTTAGGTGACTGACCGTGTGCCATCGACAATCCGCCTTTATCATAATAAATTTCTGGTTTTCCACCATCGTCTGTAGAAAACGCTATACAAATTTATTCTGATAAGACTGCTTTTCCGGTATCATCTCTTGTCAATACCAACTGATTTTCTTGTACCAAAAGTTGTAGGATTGCATCACTTCTCTGAGTTCTTTTCTTTATATACGAGAAACATTTCTTGCTATCTTCACAATCCATAACCAATTATTTTTCGTATAAATGTCTAACCTTACTTATCAACGGTTTGCACGCATTCCTAGTCTTACTATAAATGGATTCGTACTGTTCAGAGCCTGTCGAGATAACCATACTCTACAGCTTTTTCCTACGTCTAGGAAGTTTCTTGACCTGTCTAGTGGACTACTGTTGTAGTATCTGGAGCTTGGCTTGGGCTTCCCATCTGCTTATATGCAAAAACATCCCCGTCAATATACTGAAACTCCAATAAAACCATCGGTCAAGCCGTGTCTTTGTTTCGAGCTAGTATGAAGTAATTAAAGTTTTAGCGATCGCGTCTTGGCGTTAGGGGGCTATTTCAAGTCTGGAGTTTGGATTCAGCGGGTTATTTCACCCTAAGCACACTGAAGCTTCATCTTGAAATATTTTGAGTCGTGAACAATACAAAAGTTCAAGATGTATCTGGAGGTATTGGTGAGCGTTAGTTCAGTGTGTTCTATGTTTAAGAATGCAGATAAACCGAAACAATGCTTTGTTCTATGCCGAATCGAATCAATAATCGATGGTCCCATCTAGTTACTCTATATTTTCAGTGAAATTAGCCTCAACCTTCCTACCTTTTTCTTCTCAAATCAGGTCTAGTACAATTATCCTCCTATATGTTTAAACTTACATATGTCAATAAACTTCATTGAATCATTTGTCTTCATTAATTAAAACTTTGCACTGAACAATATCTATTTAGACGTTATACCATGCGCTATAAATGTTACGGAGGCGTGTATACACGAATACACTCAACAGACCCACAGTGCGGGCAAACGCGAAGTGATAACCATCCGCATACTTCTAACAGCACTCAAGACCACTGACTGACTATTAACAGACTGATATTGTTACTTTTCAATGGTTGTTTCAATCATATAACGAAAACAATACACACTTGTCCTGTGAACATAATATTTGGTGGGAAAATGCAATCAACATGGAACGACGATGTAACACCAGAATAAATATATCAAAGAATCTTTTGAATAAAACTAACCTCAATACATTCACTAGATAACCATCGAAGACCTGTTATTGGATGTTTAGATAAACTGTTCATTCCAAAATACTCATTTTGAGCAACTGATCCATTTGAAATATCATCTTTGACTGTATGACCACGTGTACACACAGAAAAGCAATGCAAAGGACTATACAAGTCAGACAACTTCCCGCAGTGTGTACAAGTTTTATGCTTCCATGAGAACCGCATGCTCTTTACAAGATGAACTATGAAACAAATTTAGAATACCTACCTGTTTTAGACGACACACACGACGTCGAGGCAAAAATAGAGCAAAAACGGAGAATATCAAGATTAAAAACAAACCAATAATTATCGGAGCTGTGATTATCAGAGTAAGGAAGCCATTCGTACGTTGTGTATCAAAACTTTGCCTTGGTAGTGGAGTATTTCCGAGTGGTCTTGAGTTCTGGATAAAAAAGGGATCTAACCCTGTCATAAGCAAGGATCTGTTGACTTGAGCTAAATAAAAAGAGTAAGGATAATAAATGTAATTCGCTCGAAAGAAAACGTAAAGGTTGCATTATGTGGGCTTGAAATATATAAACCACTTAATAATTTCTTTACTGTTTTGGATCACAATGAGCCATCATGGGAACAGATCAGCCAAAAACGAGATCAATTTAAAGGTGAGTAGTATTTTTGATAAGCTATCTACTACGTTTGACTTTAAGAGATGTAGCCGTAGTAGAATTTTAGGATGAATGAGCATTTCTATGACACATATACCAAGAAACACGAAAACGTTTCAGAATTTGACCTGAGATAAGTATAGAAACGGTTAATGAGCTGCATTTTTTAACATAGAACACATTGAACTAACGCTCACCAATACCTCCAGATACATCTTGAACTTTTGTATTGTTCACGACTCAAAATATTTCAAGATGAAGCTTCAGTGTGCTTAGGGTGAAATAACCCGCTGAATCCAAACTCCAGACTTGAAATAGCCCCCTAACGCCAAGACGCGATCGCTAAAACTTTAATTACTTCATACTAGCTCGAAACAAAGACACGGCTTGACCGATGGTTTTATTGGAGTTTCAGTATATTGACGGGGATGTTTTTGCATATAAGCAGATGGGAAGCCCAAGCCAAGCTCCAGATACTACAACAGTAGTCCACTAGACAGGTCAAGAAACTTCCTAGACGTAGGAAAAAGCTGTAGAGTATGGTTATCTCGACAGGCTCTGAACAGTACGAATCCATTTATAGTAAGACTAGGAATGCGTGCAAACCGTTGATAAGTAAGGTTAGACATTTATACGAAAAATAATTGGTTATGGATTGTGAAGATAGCAAGAAATGTTTCTCGTATATAAAGAAAAGAACTCAGAGAAGTGATGCAATCCTACAACTTTTGGTACAAGAAAATCAGTTGGTATTGACAAGAGAGTGCTGTATTTGAAGCTGCAGTCTAAATGCTATCCAATTCCTTCAAAAATTCGTGTACATCAACATAACGGGATCATAAATAAAGAAGACAAATGATAACTCACAACTTTGTAATGCTTACTACTATTTCCCTACTACTGTGCATAAGATAGCGTTAATCACTAAGTGATAAAATTTGTTTCCTAGACTCACTGGGAGGCGGCGATATTATGGTGTTATTGTCTACACCATTGCAAAGAGGACCTTTGCAACAACAATTGGTAAACCCTTCTTTCGATTCAGATAAAAGATAACACAGTCCTGGCTCCTTAGGACAATCAGGATCCTAGAATGCGATTACATAAAGTACTGAATTTACATCCGGGGACCAATGCCAGCAATCTTGGATATGTTCAATGTGTTTATTAGATTCATTTTGCCATCGGAGTGACAATAAGCAGTGAGAGACATCACGATCGCACTTCTTTCTTCGATTCTCCCCACAGTTAGATGCTGACGGTGTACAATGGCATTCCATTTACGCATGCAAATATGCACGTTGGGATATCATTACCATTATAAATACATTTTAACAACTACCGTAGCGAACCAAACCATCGGTACCGCTTACTTCATCTCAATCCTCAATTCGGATACAGATTCAGATTTGTATAAAAAAAGACGGAAACTCTACGACTTATGCTATTCCTTTTCCAGTATGCTCCTGTGAATATCCAGCCTTCTCTTAAACGAGTCAATTGGAGGAGCTGACATCACTGCTTCGGTAACAAGTTCCAATAATTGCTGACTTGGTGTGAAAGCCCTTATGCCACGAGTATATTGTTCATTCTAGGGTTTTATAGTCGCCTACTTTATTCTATGAGATGTATCAATCTAGTGTGAAGATGAAGAGAGTATACATTAGGTCCAAAATCTTTTCTTAGTATTCTATACATCAAAATCAAATCACCTCTTAATCTGCTGTAGGACAGAGAAAAAAGATTAAGCTTTTCAAGCCACTCTTCGTATGATAAACCTCGGAGTCCTGGAATTGTACGGGTAGCTAGTTTCCGCAATTTTTCCAGGATATCCAAGTCACCTTTTAAACAGGGGCTTGCACCCTGAACGTAGTATTCAAGCTTAGTTCTCACCAAGGTTGTGTATACTGTAGTGAACATAGTAGTATTCAAATTAGTGAACGTCCGTCTTAAAACCCATATGGTTTCTGACAGCGGGACGTGGTCTTAAGATTATGCCTTGTTGTCACCCCAAGATTCTTATGGGACCAGGTACTTCCCCTATGCTGTACCTATTTACCTTTATATCACCAAAGTACATGTAGACTCACTTTGCCACGTTGAAGGCGCCGGGCTTTTTACTTAGACCAGCTAACCAAAATACCTAATTCTGTCTGAAGTTGGCATGCATCTGCGTCTCCTGTTATTCCTCGCCAGATTTTTACATCATCAGCGTGTAGTGACACTGGGGACTCGACTATACTTTGGAGTTCATTTACGTACTGTATAAAAAGTAAATGACCTAGGACAGTCTAGATCAGTCTCTTTATTGGCACCTTGTAAAATACTTTGCTGAAGTTTTGTTCTCTGTCTAACAAGTTGTTGGTTTTCATGACTGTCATTGTGGTCTTTCCAGTATTTTAACTACAACAATGGTGAGGCCGACAGGTTTGTAGTTCGATTGAAGTTAACTTGATCCAGTTTTATGTGTTGAACTGACCATTGTATTGAAGATGCTACATGTATTCGGAGTTTGACAACGCCTTAACCAGTAACACCTAATATGAAGCGTACCCACCAAGTGAAATCAAAAGACGGAAGCGAGGAAGTTCGAAGAAATATTTGATATGCTATCAATATATCGAGAATCGTCTGATCTAATCTGGCTAGCGATTGCAGGGGTTGTTGAGCACGGCGTTCCCACTCGTGATCTGGCGCGGATGCATGACCGCGCGCCTTCATCTAGGTGAGTCCATTAAAACTAATGTGGTCAGCATCCAATATCGAAAACCTACAGAGCTATTTATTTTAGGGATTTATTTACCACTACAGTATCCTTCCAGTTCGTAGATAACTCATTTCGGCCAAGTGACATATTGAATATCCCAGTCAGTAGGGCTGCAATATATTTTGCATTTAGTCTCAAAAATGAGGGTCCTGTTGACTTTTCGGTGTCTTAATTGTTAAGGGCTCCAAATACAATGTCTCGATCAACGCCTACAATGTGCAGACGGTTTATTGACTTTTTTTCAAGTGAAAGCTGTCGCAACTGTTATATCCCGATGCGAATTATGAATGGTAACCGTTTGGATTTATTTCTGAACTACTACTATATGTTTATTTTTATCCCACAATTGTTAAGTAGCTAAACTATTCATATTCATCTTCCTTATATCATAAGCTACATTTTGATCTATAGACTATTATCATACGACTTACCATTCTTGAGTTATGCCCTGTCTATTAATGACTATCTCCCTCATTCACAGCCATATTTGGCTAAATCTTATACAAATGTTGTTTCATATTTTATGGTACGATGTGGTCTGTCTAGTTGGTATATAAACCCAGTATGCTTGAAATAAATAATTTATATCGTAGAGGCTGGCCTTAACAGGCTGGGCTAGGTGGGAAACAGGACCGATAAGGACTCTAGACTGCTTGAACGGGTTTTATGCGTCATTGGTTCGATCGATAATTCACTGTTCTCTAATTAGCGGTATCATTACGTTATACATTAACAGGGCATACAGGTCACAAGTTATAACAGCAACATATTTTGCCATAGCCTTTTCTGTTTCACGATCATCCCCTATCATTTGAGATCCACTGTCTTCCGTGATTATGTTGGGAATCCGATGCTGCGTCCATGTTCTGTAATCTATGTATGAGAATAGTCTCTTAGGCTGCTTGATTACAGAATGGGCCAACTGCATCTCATATTTTCTCTGAGCTTTTCGTATTGTAATTATTCAGTAGCAGAGGATTACTTATGCTTCCATGTAAGAACCTAGGCATATTTAACGAGCAAAAGAGAAATATTAGTAGATTGTAGTGGAATACTGTCCTGAGTCTTTCAAAGGCTTTTGAAAGATGTCTTATTAACTTGTTAGTATCATACTCATAATGAAACGTTGAGTGATAAGACCTCATTTCTACATTGATTTAGGCGTGTTTTAAAAGGAATATTCCGTGACTGTCATCATTTTAACTTGAGATGGGAAATATTAACCTTAGAACATTAGATGGTTCAAATAGTTATTGATGGAATATGAGGAGTTTCCAATTTACGTGCGTGTTAAATAGCGACGGATCAACAGTGTCCTCAAGAAGGGAGCTAAATACGTGGAACAAACGGGAGTATTAATAGTATCGATAAATCAGTAAGATAAGTTGTTCTGAGTCCTTGAGAATACATCGACTTTACTATAAGTTTTCGACACTTACACTGACCCCATTAGTTTTACTTTACATACTGTGGCTGAGAGCGCTTAGTTACGTATCCGCGACAAATGTCTTTCTCCATTTCCCGGCATAAAGTGTTCTTTGGTCTTCCTCTCCTCCTTTGACCTTGAGGATTCTGTGTGAGGGCTAGCCTTGTAACGTAGTTCCGTGCATTCCTCAATGTGTATCCCATCCACTTCCGGCGCTTCTTCCTGATTTCTTCCTCCAATGGGATCTGGTTTGTTCTCTCTCCCAGAGCACGTTGTTGCTGATAGTGTCTGACCAACGGATCCGAATGATGCTGCCCAGTTGTGTGAAGGTTTATACATCTTCCAAATCTTCTCCGTCAATTGTGATCGGATTAGTGGATGCTGTGTTGTATCGGAGAATCGTTCTTTTCCCTTTTTGTATGTTGAAGCCTACTGTTGCTGCTACACTGGTCGTTTTCCCCTGCATTTGTTGTTGCGTATGCGATAGAAGAGACAGATTTTTTTTAAACATTGTCCATCATTTTTTACTTTACTCTACGAATTTCTTCGTCCATTTATATATTTTTTCCTCATCATGACAGAACAGAAAGCCTCCTACCTTTCAACTCATGACATTCTGGCCCGATAATATCAAGGCCTGGTTCTGATACGTAAAAGCTGACCTCCTCCAAACATATGCACGAATCCCCACAGCAATGAATGCACGGCCGCGCGATTGCGATCAGCACTTTTCGACTAATATGTATACTAGTAAGGTTTCGAAACCTTACAACACCCTGAAGAAACTGACTTTAAATGAGAAGACATCTCCAGTAGTTAAAGTTTAGACCTGGTCTCTTACAACATTGAATTGCAACACGGCTCAACAACAGCGACTCGACTAGCACCACGAATTTTACAAAACACAGCCTAATCTGCAATGTGTAACCATGTAGGATTATGGTCTACTATGATATTAGTACTGAGCTAATAATAGACTTAATCCTAAAGTTGTACATTTGTCATTATATAACTGCCTAATCTATAAGATCTCACATGGAAGTCACATCATCGTGTACATCAAATCACTGGATCATAACAATTACCAATACACGATGGAGAACAAGCTTAGGCTAGAGAAAGAACAATATATTTGATATGAGTAAAAGATATAAGGTTACATTCTGCAGGGACCACGCCTGCATGGCTGAGCCATGCCATCCGATCAACTCCAATTAATTCAACTCATATTTCCTGCCTTTTCCATCGTTAGGTATTTCTCCGCGTTAAATATTGAATATCTACTTTCCGAGTAGTCTCGTGTTCAGCTTTGAAGATTGTGTGGTTATGGTCCAATGCCAGTACAACCAGCATCATTAGGCACCACATCGTATTTTCGAAAGTGTGCCAACTAGCTACTGATAAGTTAAGATTGACCAATGACAAATTTGATCAAATGAAAGAATTAGAAATTATCTATTTATTGAGCACTCCATGGGCATCTCCCTTGCACATGGTCCTTAAGGAGGAAAACAATAACAGACGTCGAACTGGTGGATATTGGTGTGTGGCAGTAAATAAATCCCTAAAATAAATAGCTCTGTAGGTTTTCGATATTGGATGCTGACCACATTAGTTTTAATGGACTCACCTAGATGAAGGCGCGCGGTCATGCATCCGCGCCAGATCACGAGTGGGAACGCCGTGCTCAACAACCCCTGCAATCGCTAGCCAGATTAGATCAGACGATTCTCGATATATTGATAGCATATCAAATATTTCTTCGAACTTCCTCGCTTCCGTCTTTTGATTTCACTTGGTGGGTACGCTTCATATTAGGTGTTACTGGTTAAGGCGTTGTCAAACTCCGAATACCTGTGGTGTCTTCATTGGTTGGCCCGACGTGATCTGGTACACCAAATTGCAAACTGTGAATCTGTTCCGTTTCGGGATTTTGTATATTATTGCCTTATTCTAATTTTTTATACATTGTGATATCTCTTTTAGTGTTTTTATATATTTTTTTTCACTCGTTCATTCTTGTACTTGATATTTCACTATGACTGAACAGATACCCAAGGTACTTAAGCTAAATACTATGTCCCCACCTTCGCTCCAACTGATGACCTCCTGGCAGGACAACATCGAAGCCTGGTTGTGCTACGCAGAAGCCGACTTTTCCGAGCACGGCGTGAACGACACACGTGCACAATTCCTCGCCGTAGTCAAGGCACTACCGCGCAAAGTCGACAGGTACGTAACACCCAGTATGTTTACTAGTGATGTTTCTGAACCTTACGGAACGCTGAAATTATCTATCCTTAAACGCGGAGACCTAGCCGATAGACAAAGGTCAGACCAACTCCTTAATCACATCGACCTGCACCACGGTTCTGCGACGGACATGTTGCAAGGAATGAGAGAGGTTATCGGACAAAGAACCTTCAAACAACTTTTCTTATCCAAACTTCCTCAACAAGTTCAAGCTATGCTTGTCTCGTTTCAAAACAACGCCTTGGACGAGCTGGCTTCATCTGCCGATCGCATCTTAGAAATCACGAAATCTCCTAATGCCGAGGTTTTCCAGTCAAAGAAAAGCCTCAAACGACTCAGAATGACATAACAGGGTTATGTAATACCCTTACACGTTATCTTAAATTTTGTAACGACCGTAAAAGATCACACACTTCGCGAAGAGGCACTTCACGTAAACGCTCTTTCTCTAGGCCGTGAGAGACTGATAACCCCGACTTGTGCTGTTATCATAACCAGTATGGAAAGTCCTCCAGAAAATGCAGAAAACCGTGCAATTTTCTCAACTCAAAATCGACCGACACGAAAAACAACTCGGAAAACTTCCAAGCCGACACGCGTTAACGGCAACCGCAGCTGGCGAACATAGCTGTCTGTTATACGTCACAGATGTGATAATGAGAGTTCGCTACCTTGTCGATACTGGCGCAGAATTTAGCGTTCTTCCTGCGAATTTGAACGACCGGCTTCACGAATTGGTTTTAAACTTACAGGCGGCAAACGGAGAGCCTATCGCCACATATGGTTAAAGGTACGTTTACGGTAACGTGGCTTTCGTTTTCAAGGAAAGCTTGGACCAGATTGCCAGGCGAAACGTTGGATTTACTTAGAAATTCATACGCTGAGATTTTACAAATATATATTTCTTTTTAATGTCTCAAATGAGTCCATTGTTGGGTGATTCATAAAACGAGGCCGATCTAGATGTTGCTTGCAAAGATACACAAACAGATGTGAAAACAGCAGCGACATCTATTAGTGATTCGAACCAAAGGGTTACGAAAAACCAATGGATTTCTACTAAGTCCATTGCACTGATGGATTCTCGTAAACTCATCCCATCAGGCTCTGAACACGATGAAGAACGAAAACAAATCAGCTCTGGGTAAACCAAAAGCCTAAGGTGGACAACGAAAGCAAAAGAGATGGAAAAGGCAGCAGTTGTAGGTAACACAAGATAGCTTTTCAGACTAATGAAAGAAACTGGAACTAAAAAGTCAAGTGTAAGTGATACTATCTCGGAAAAAGACGATACCAGACGTTTAGAACGATGGACGGAACACTTTAAGAAGCAGTTCGGCTGGACTTCAACTACTTTGCAACTACCCATCATTCCCAGACAGTGTGAATGGAACATTGAAGTAGGTTCTCCCCCCCCCACCGACTTTAACTGAAGTTTAAAAGGTTATAGCTAATCTGAAACGAGGAAAAGCAGTTGGTTCAGATGGATTGGCTCCAGAAGTCTTTAAGTATGGTGATCCAGTTCTAGCGATTAGGTCGACTAATATTTTAGCTAAAATCTGGGAGTTGGACGTAATCCCATCTGACTGCTCACAATCACTTATTGCCCAATATATAAAAAGGGGTCAAATCATCCTGTGACAACCATAGGGGGATTAGTTTGACTAACATAGTATCTAAAATACTAGCCTCAGCAATTATCAGGCGCCTAACAAAGATTCGTGAACTGCAAACACGAGAAAATCAGGCTGCCTTCAGACCTGGTTGTGGCTCTACCGACCACATATTCACCATTCGTCAGGTTTTAGAACACAGGCATACTCATAGGCGTCCGAAAATGACAGTTTTTCTTTATTTAAAAGCAGCACCTTACTTTGTAGACCGAGAGGTTCTGTGGCAGTGTGTCATTGGAAGGTGTACCTCAGAAGTATATAAACCTCGTGAGGGCTCTTTACTCGAACACGATCAGTAGAGTCCGAGCTTGTGGAGAACTGTCATCTGATGTTGCAACCTCAAGTGGTGTCCGGCAAAGCTGTCCACTATATCCATTTTTGTTTAAATTCATAATAGACGTACTGAAGGAAATGACGTTCTCGTCGACTGAATTTTCAGGAATCGATATCACTCGAGGAGGTTCACTTATCGACCTAGAATATGCAGATGACGGATCCCTGTTTAGTGAAGACATTGGTAAAGTGCAAAGTCTATTGGAAGTACAGAAAAACAGCGCCAGGATGTTTGGAATGTGTTTCTCCCCCTTTGAATGCAAATCGTTGATTCAAGAAAGGCCTGCTTCAACACACGAGCTAACGATAAAGAGTGAAGAAGTCGAAGGCGTCAACAACTTCACTTATCTCGGAAGTCTGATCAGCCCTAATGGGTTGATGTCTGACGGAATCTCTACCCGGATTCAAAAAGCTCGTTTGGCTTTTGCCAACTTACGTCACTTATAGCGAAGGCGAGATATCCGTCTCAACTAAGGGACCAGTATACATGCAAATCATGCGGCGCATATATATTCGGTGTCTCTTTGTACCAATATTTATATGTTCAAATAAATAACCAGTATACCGCACAGCGGTTCGTTCTGTTTTACTTTACGGCTGCGAAACGTGACCATTAATGGTAGAGGATACTCGTAAGTTACTAGTATTTGATTACAGATGTCTTAGAAATATTGCTCGCATCTGCTGGGATCACCGGGTAAGTAATAGTGAGGTCAGACGCATGGTATTAGGGGATAATGGTAAACCAGTTGATGAGGTTGTGAACCTACATCGACTGAGATGGTTAGGCCACGTGTTGCGTATGTCTGAACACCGATGACCACGACGCACAATGCTGACTAGTGTTGGAGACGGTTGGAAGAAATTTAAGAGCGTCCAAATCAAAACGTGACATCATTCCATGAAGTCACTAACTTTGATATGAGCCATGTTGTTAGATGCAGACTATTTGGTTGGGGTCCGCGCAACTATCGTAACCAATGGTTCGAGACTCTGTGTGACGGCTTAGAATCAATCACAATGGCGTAGGTGTATACACTCTTTGTTTTCCCTGAAACCGTGAGATTAGAATTGTGTTGTTACTTTTCTTTCTACGAACTGATTCTTTCTGTATCATATCTTTATATGCAATCTTTGTTTTATATATTAGTATCATTTAAGTATCTGCTTCTGCGAACTTGGTGTTCATCGTGTTGTGCTAATGAGGTATGGCAACTTGGACCGATGCGTATATGTGCCTGGTTCTACGTTTTAGGTGACTGACCGTGTGCCATCGACAATCCGCCTTTATCATAATAAATTTCTGGTTTTCCACCATCGTCTGTAGAAAACGCTATACAAATTTATTCTGATAAGACTGCTTTTCCGGTATCATCTCTTGTCAATACCAACTGATTTTCTTGTACCAAAAGTTGTAGGATTGCATCACTTCTCTGAGTTCTTTTCTTTATATACGAGAAACATTTCTTGCTATCTTCACAATCCATAACCAATTATTTTTCGTATAAATGTCTAACCTTACTTATCAACGGTTTGCACGCATTCCTAGTCTTACTATAAATGGATTCGTACTGTTCAGAGCCTGTCGAGATAACCATACTCTACAGCTTTTTCCTACGTCTAGGAAGTTTCTTGACCTGTCTAGTGGACTACTGTTGTAGTATCTGGAGCTTGGCTTGGGCTTCCCATCTGCTTATATGCAAAAACATCCCCGTCAATATACTGAAACTCCAATAAAACCATCGGTCAAGCCGTGTCTTTGTTTCGAGCTAGTATGAAGTAATTAAAGTTTTAGCGATCGCGTCTTGGCGTTAGGGGGCTATTTCAAGTCTGGAGTTTGGATTCAGCGGGTTATTTCACCCTAAGCACACTGAAGCTTCATCTTGAAATATTTTGAGTCGTGAACAATACAAAAGTTCAAGATGTATCTGGAGGTATTGGTGAGCGTTAGTTCAGTGTGTTCTATGTTTAAGAATGCAGATAAACCGAAACAATGCTTTGTTCTATGCCGAATCGAATCAATAATCGATGGTCCCATCTAGTTACTCTATATTTTCAGTGAAATTAGCCTCAACCTTCCTACCTTTTTCTTCTCAAATCAGGTCTAGTACAATTATCCTCCTATATGTTTAAACTTACATATGTCAATAAACTTCATTGAATCATTTGTCTTCATTAATTAAAACTTTGCACTGAACAATATCTATTTAGACGTTATACCATGCGCTATAAATGTTACGGAGGCGTGTATACACGAATACACTCAACAGACCCACAGTGCGGGCAAACGCGAAGTGATAACCATCCGCATACTTCTAACAGCACTCAAGACCACTGACTGACTATTAACAGACTGATATTGTTACTTTTCAATGGTTGTTTCAATCATATAACGAAAACAATACACACTTGTCCTGTGAACATAATATTTGGTGGGAAAATGCAATCAACATGGAACGACGATGTAACACCAGAATAAATATATCAAAGAATCTTTTGAATAAAACTAACCTCAATACATTCACTAGATAACCATCGAAGACCTGTTATTGGATGTTTAGATAAACTGTTCATTCCAAAATACTCATTTTGAGCAACTGATCCATTTGAAATATCATCTTTGACTGTATGACCACGTGTACACACAGAAAAGCAATGCAAAGGACTATACAAGTCAGACAACTTCCCGCAGTGTGTACAAGTTTTATGCTTCCATGAGAACCGCATGCTCTTTACAAGATGAACTATGAAACAAATTTAGAATACCTACCTGTTTTAGACGACACACACGACGTCGAGGCAAAAATAGAGCAAAAACGGAGAATATCAAGATTAAAAACAAACCAATAATTATCGGAGCTGTGATTATCAGAGTAAGGAAGCCATTCGTACGTTGTGTATCAAAACTTTGCCTTGGTAGTGGAGTATTTCCGAGTGGTCTTGAGTTCTGGATAAAAAAGGGATCTAACCCTGTCATAAGCAAGGATCTGTTGACTTGAGCTAAATAAAAAGAGTAAGGATAATAAATGTAATTCGCTCGAAAGAAAACGTAAAGGTTGCATTATGTGGGCTTGAAATATATAAACCACTTAATAATTTCTTTACTGTTTTGGATCACAATGAGCCATCATGGGAACAGATCAGCCAAAAACGAGATCAATTTAAAGGTGAGTAGTATTTTTGATAAGCTATCTACTACGTTTGACTTTAAGAGATGTAGCCGTAGTAGAATTTTAGGATGAATGAGCATTTCTATGACACATATACCAAGAAACACGAAAACGTTTCAGAATTTGACCTGAGATAAGTATAGAAACGGTTAATGAGCTGCATTTTTTAACATAGAACACATTGAACTAACGCTCACCAATACCTCCAGATACATCTTGAACTTTTGTATTGTTCACGACTCAAAATATTTCAAGATGAAGCTTCAGTGTGCTTAGGGTGAAATAACCCGCTGAATCCAAACTCCAGACTTGAAATAGCCCCCTAACGCCAAGACGCGATCGCTAAAACTTTAATTACTTCATACTAGCTCGAAACAAAGACACGGCTTGACCGATGGTTTTATTGGAGTTTCAGTATATTGACGGGGATGTTTTTGCATATAAGCAGATGGGAAGCCCAAGCCAAGCTCCAGATACTACAACAGTAGTCCACTAGACAGGTCAAGAAACTTCCTAGACGTAGGAAAAAGCTGTAGAGTATGGTTATCTCGACAGGCTCTGAACAGTACGAATCCATTTATAGTAAGACTAGGAATGCGTGCAAACCGTTGATAAGTAAGGTTAGACATTTATACGAAAAATAATTGGTTATGGATTGTGAAGATAGCAAGAAATGTTTCTCGTATATAAAGAAAAGAACTCAGAGAAGTGATGCAATCCTACAACTTTTGGTACAAGAAAATCAGTTGGTATTGACAAGAGAGTGCTGTATTTGAAGCTGCAGTCTAAATGCTATCCAATTCCTTCAAAAATTCGTGTACATCAACATAACGGGATCATAAATAAAGAAGACAAATGATAACTCACAACTTTGTAATGCTTACTACTATTTCCCTACTACTGTGCATAAGATAGCGTTAATCACTAAGTGATAAAATTTGTTTCCTAGACTCACTGGGAGGCGGCGATATTATGGTGTTATTGTCTACACCATTGCAAAGAGGACCTTTGCAACAACAATTGGTAAACCCTTCTTTCGATTCAGATAAAAGATAACACAGTCCTGGCTCCTTAGGACAATCAGGATCCTAGAATGCGATTACATAAAGTACTGAATTTACATCCGGGGACCAATGCCAGCAATCTTGGATATGTTCAATGTGTTTATTAGATTCATTTTGCCATCGGAGTGACAATAAGCAGTGAGAGACATCACGATCGCACTTCTTTCTTCGATTCTCCCCACAGTTAGATGCTGACGGTGTACAATGGCATTCCATTTACGCATGCAAATATGCACGTTGGGATATCATTACCATTATAAATACATTTTAACAACTACCGTAGCGAACCAAACCATCGGTACCGCTTACTTCATCTCAATCCTCAATTCGGATACAGATTCAGATTTGTATAAAAAAAGACGGAAACTCTACGACTTATGCTATTCCTTTTCCAGTATGCTCCTGTGAATATCCAGCCTTCTCTTAAACGAGTCAATTGGAGGAGCTGACATCACTGCTTCGGTAACAAGTTCCAATAATTGCTGACTTGGTGTGAAAGCCCTTATGCCACGAGTATATTGTTCATTCTAGGGTTTTATAGTCGCCTACTTTATTCTATGAGATGTATCAATCTAGTGTGAAGATGAAGAGAGTATACATTAGGTCCAAAATCTTTTCTTAGTATTCTATACATCAAAATCAAATCACCTCTTAATCTGCTGTAGGACAGAGAAAAAAGATTAAGCTTTTCAAGCCACTCTTCGTATGATAAACCTCGGAGTCCTGGAATTGTACGGGTAGCTAGTTTCCGCAATTTTTCCAGGATATCCAAGTCACCTTTTAAACAGGGGCTTGCACCCTGAACGTAGTATTCAAGCTTAGTTCTCACCAAGGTTGTGTATACTGTAGTGAACATAGTAGTATTCAAATTAGTGAACGTCCGTCTTAAAACCCATATGGTTTCTGACAGCGGGACGTGGTCTTAAGATTATGCCTTGTTGTCACCCCAAGATTCTTATGGGACCAGGTACTTCCCCTATGCTGTACCTATTTACCTTTATATCACCAAAGTACATGTAGACTCACTTTGCCACGTTGAAGGCGCCGGGCTTTTTACTTAGACCAGCTAACCAAAATACCTAATTCTGTCTGAAGTTGGCATGCATCTGCGTCTCCTGTTATTCCTCGCCAGATTTTTACATCATCAGCGTGTAGTGACACTGGGGACTCGACTATACTTTGGAGTTCATTTACGTACTGTATAAAAAGTAAATGACCTAGGACAGTCTAGATCAGTCTCTTTATTGGCACCTTGTAAAATACTTTGCTGAAGTTTTGTTCTCTGTCTAACAAGTTGTTGGTTTTCATGACTGTCATTGTGGTCTTTCCAGTATTTTAACTACAACAATGGTGAGGCCGACAGGTTTGTAGTTCGATTGAAGTTAACTTGATCCAGTTTTATGTGTTGAACTGACCATTGTATTGAAGATGCTACATGTATTCGGAGTTTGACAACGCCTTAACCAGTAACACCTAATATGAAGCGTACCCACCAAGTGAAATCAAAAGACGGAAGCGAGGAAGTTCGAAGAAATATTTGATATGCTATCAATATATCGAGAATCGTCTGATCTAATCTGGCTAGCGATTGCAGGGGTTGTTGAGCACGGCGTTCCCACTCGTGATCTGGCGCGGATGCATGACCGCGCGCCTTCATCTAGGTGAGTCCATTAAAACTAATGTGGTCAGCATCCAATATCGAAAACCTACAGAGCTATTTATTTTAGGGATTTATTTACCACTACAGTATCCTTCCAGTTCGTAGATAACTCATTTCGGCCAAGTGACATATTGAATATCCCAGTCAGTAGGGCTGCAATATATTTTGCATTTAGTCTCAAAAATGAGGGTCCTGTTGACTTTTCGGTGTCTTAATTGTTAAGGGCTCCAAATACAATGTCTCGATCAACGCCTACAATGTGCAGACGGTTTATTGACTTTTTTTCAAGTGAAAGCTGTCGCAACTGTTATATCCCGATGCGAATTATGAATGGTAACCGTTTGGATTTATTTCTGAACTACTACTATATGTTTATTTTTATCCCACAATTGTTAAGTAGCTAAACTATTCATATTCATCTTCCTTATATCATAAGCTACATTTTGATCTATAGACTATTATCATACGACTTACCATTCTTGAGTTATGCCCTGTCTATTAATGACTATCTCCCTCATTCACAGCCATATTTGGCTAAATCTTATACAAATGTTGTTTCATATTTTATGGTACGATGTGGTCTGTCTAGTTGGTATATAAACCCAGTATGCTTGAAATAAATAATTTATATCGTAGAGGCTGGCCTTAACAGGCTGGGCTAGGTGGGAAACAGGACCGATAAGGACTCTAGACTGCTTGAACGGGTTTTATGCGTCATTGGTTCGATCGATAATTCACTGTTCTCTAATTAGCGGTATCATTACGTTATACATTAACAGGGCATACAGGTCACAAGTTATAACAGCAACATATTTTGCCATAGCCTTTTCTGTTTCACGATCATCCCCTATCATTTGAGATCCACTGTCTTCCGTGATTATGTTGGGAATCCGATGCTGCGTCCATGTTCTGTAATCTATGTATGAGAATAGTCTCTTAGGCTGCTTGATTACAGAATGGGCCAACTGCATCTCATATTTTCTCTGAGCTTTTCGTATTGTAATTATTCAGTAGCAGAGGATTACTTATGCTTCCATGTAAGAACCTAGGCATATTTAACGAGCAAAAGAGAAATATTAGTAGATTGTAGTGGAATACTGTCCTGAGTCTTTCAAAGGCTTTTGAAAGATGTCTTATTAACTTGTTAGTATCATACTCATAATGAAACGTTGAGTGATAAGACCTCATTTCTACATTGATTTAGGCGTGTTTTAAAAGGAATATTCCGTGACTGTCATCATTTTAACTTGAGATGGGAAATATTAACCTTAGAACATTAGATGGTTCAAATAGTTATTGATGGAATATGAGGAGTTTCCAATTTACGTGCGTGTTAAATAGCGACGGATCAACAGTGTCCTCAAGAAGGGAGCTAAATACGTGGAACAAACGGGAGTATTAATAGTATCGATAAATCAGTAAGATAAGTTGTTCTGAGTCCTTGAGAATACATCGACTTTACTATAAGTTTTCGACACTTACACTGACCCCATTAGTTTTACTTTACATACTGTGGCTGAGAGCGCTTAGTTACGTATCCGCGACAAATGTCTTTCTCCATTTCCCGGCATAAAGTGTTCTTTGGTCTTCCTCTCCTCCTTTGACCTTGAGGATTCTGTGTGAGGGCTAGCCTTGTAACGTAGTTCCGTGCATTCCTCAATGTGTATCCCATCCACTTCCGGCGCTTCTTCCTGATTTCTTCCTCCAATGGGATCTGGTTTGTTCTCTCTCCCAGAGCACGTTGTTGCTGATAGTGTCTGACCAACGGATCCGAATGATGCTGCCCAGTTGTGTGAAGGTTTATACATCTTCCAAATCTTCTCCGTCAATTGTGATCGGATTAGTGGATGCTGTGTTGTATCGGAGAATCGTTCTTTTCCCTTTTTGTATGTTGAAGCCTACTGTTGCTGCTACACTGGTCGTTTTCCCCTGCATTTGTTGTTGCGTATGCGATAGAAGAGACAGATTTTTTTTAAACATTGTCCATCATTTTTTACTTTACTCTACGAATTTCTTCGTCCATTTATATATTTTTTCCTCATCATGACAGAACAGAAAGCCTCCTACCTTTCAACTCATGACATTCTGGCCCGATAATATCAAGGCCTGGTTCTGATACGTAAAAGCTGACCTCCTCCAAACATATGCACGAATCCCCACAGCAATGAATGCACGGCCGCGCGATTGCGATCAGCACTTTTCGACTAATATGTATACTAGTAAGGTTTCGAAACCTTACAACACCCTGAAGAAACTGACTTTAAATGAGAAGACATCTCCAGTAGTTAAAGTTTAGACCTGGTCTCTTACAACATTGAATTGCAACACGGCTCAACAACAGCGACTCGACTAGCACCACGAATTTTACAAAACACAGCCTAATCTGCAATGTGTAACCATGTAGGATTATGGTCTACTATGATATTAGTACTGAGCTAATAATAGACTTAATCCTAAAGTTGTACATTTGTCATTATATAACTGCCTAATCTATAAGATCTCACATGGAAGTCACATCATCGTGTACATCAAATCACTGGATCATAACAATTACCAATACACGATGGAGAACAAGCTTAGGCTAGAGAAAGAACAATATATTTGATATGAGTAAAAGATATAAGGTTACATTCTGCAGGGACCACGCCTGCATGGCTGAGCCATGCCATCCGATCAACTCCAATTAATTCAACTCATATTTCCTGCCTTTTCCATCGTTAGGTATTTCTCCGCGTTAAATATTGAATATCTACTTTCCGAGTAGTCTCGTGTTCAGCTTTGAAGATTGTGTGGTTATGGTCCAATGCCAGTACAACCAGCATCATTAGGCACCACATCGTATTTTCGAAAGTGTGCCAACTAGCTACTGATAAGTTAAGATTGACCAATGACAAATTTGATCAAATGAAAGAATTAGAAATTATCTATTTATTGAGCACTCCATGGGCATCTCCCTTGCACATGGTCCTTAAGGAGGAAAACAATAACAGACGTCGAACTGGTGGATATTGGTGTGTGGCAGTAAATAAATCCCTAAAATAAATAGCTCTGTAGGTTTTCGATATTGGATGCTGACCACATTAGTTTTAATGGACTCACCTAGATGAAGGCGCGCGGTCATGCATCCGCGCCAGATCACGAGTGGGAACGCCGTGCTCAACAACCCCTGCAATCGCTAGCCAGATTAGATCAGACGATTCTCGATATATTGATAGCATATCAAATATTTCTTCGAACTTCCTCGCTTCCGTCTTTTGATTTCACTTGGTGGGTACGCTTCATATTAGGTGTTACTGGTTAAGGCGTTGTCAAACTCCGAATACCTGTGGTGTCTTCATTGGTTGGCCCGACGTGATCTGGTACACCAAATTGCAAACTGTGAATCTGTTCCGTTTCGGGATTTTGTATATTATTGCCTTATTCTAATTTTTTATACATTGTGATATCTCTTTTAGTGTTTTTATATATTTTTTTTCACTCGTTCATTCTTGTACTTGATATTTCACTATGACTGAACAGATACCCAAGGTACTTAAGCTAAAT
Source organism: Schistosoma mattheei (assembly GCA_944470405.2). Taxonomy (NCBI): domain Eukaryota; kingdom Metazoa; phylum Platyhelminthes; class Trematoda; order Strigeidida; family Schistosomatidae; genus Schistosoma; species Schistosoma mattheei. The sequence goes on from OX103944.1 coordinate 36,172,500, forward strand.
ACTATGTCCCCACCTTCGCTCCAACTGATGACCTCCTGGCAGGACAACATCGAAGCCTGGTTGTGCTACGCAGAAGCCGACTTTTCCGAGCACGGCGTGAACGACACACGTGCACAATTCCTCGCCGTAGTCAAGGCACTACCGCGCAAAGTCGACAGGTACGTAACACCCAGTATGTTTACTAGTGATGTTTCTGAACCTTACGGAACGCTGAAATTATCTATCCTTAAACGCGGAGACCTAGCCGATAGACAAAGGTCAGACCAACTCCTTAATCACATCGACCTGCACCACGGTTCTGCGACGGACATGTTGCAAGGAATGAGAGAGGTTATCGGACAAAGAACCTTCAAACAACTTTTCTTATCCAAACTTCCTCAACAAGTTCAAGCTATGCTTGTCTCGTTTCAAAACAACGCCTTGGACGAGCTGGCTTCATCTGCCGATCGCATCTTAGAAATCACGAAATCTCCTAATGCCGAGGTTTTCCAGTCAAAGAAAAGCCTCAAACGACTCAGAATGACATAACAGGGTTATGTAATACCCTTACACGTTATCTTAAATTTTGTAACGACCGTAAAAGATCACACACTTCGCGAAGAGGCACTTCACGTAAACGCTCTTTCTCTAGGCCGTGAGAGACTGATAACCCCGACTTGTGCTGTTATCATAACCAGTATGGAAAGTCCTCCAGAAAATGCAGAAAACCGTGCAATTTTCTCAACTCAAAATCGACCGACACGAAAAACAACTCGGAAAACTTCCAAGCCGACACGCGTTAACGGCAACCGCAGCTGGCGAACATAGCTGTCTGTTATACGTCACAGATGTGATAATGAGAGTTCGCTACCTTGTCGATACTGGCGCAGAATTTAGCGTTCTTCCTGCGAATTTGAACGACCGGCTTCACGAATTGGTTTTAAACTTACAGGCGGCAAACGGAGAGCCTATCGCCACATATGGTTAAAGGTACGTTTACGGTAACGTGGCTTTACGCAAACCCATAGGCTGGATCATTGCTGTTGTAGATGTTTCTATGCCAATCATTGGTATCATGACACTCTTCGGGCTCTACGAATTTTTGCGAATGCCCTTTGGTCTAAGAAACGCTGCACAAACCATTTCAAAGGTTTAAAGACCACGTTTTTCGAGGTCTCAACTTCGTACATGCGTATGATGACGACTGTCTAAAAGCAAGTCTGGACAGAGAATCGCATCTCAAGCATCTGGATCTTGTTTTCGATCGACTACAAGAGCGCGGCATTACTGTAAACATTCAGAAGTGCCAAACCGGAACTGACTCACTAGACTTCCTAGGACACACATTAGTATCTCAGTAGACGCATCCGACTCAGCAATCGAAGGAGTCTTACAACAATGGGTTAACAACTCATGGCAACCCTTAGCATTTTTCTCTAGACGGTTGCTAGACACCGAGTCGAGGTACAGCACATTCGATAGGGAACTCCTAGCTATGTATTGTGCTGTACGCCATTTTCAACACTACATCGAAGCCCGTGAATTCACCCTCTTCACTGACCATAAACCTCTTACCTTCTCGTTAAGCTCCTCTTCAGACAAGTACTCATTGCGTGAGTCTCGACAACTGGACTACATTTCGCAGTTTACTTCAGATATTCAACATATTTCTGGAGCAAACAATGTAGTTGCAGACGCCTTATCCCGCATAACTTCCTTGAACAGTTTGCTGGCCTGGCATGAATAAAGACGTGAGGGAGTGGGCACGCTCCTGTGTAAGCTGCCAAAAATCTAAGGTTATCAGACACAATAAATGTCCCTTAGGCTCGTTTAAAACTCCCGATGCTCGTTTCGACCATGTTCATCTGGATTTGGTAGGACCTTTACCAGATTCAAATGGATACTCTTATCTCTTAACCTGCGTAGACCGTTTCACTCGATGGCCAGAAGCAGTACCTATCAAGGACATCACTGCTGAAACAGTGGCCCGCACCTTCGTCGAACGATGGGTAGCAAACTTCGGTTGCCCTTCAACCATCACTACAGACCGCGGACGTCAGTTTGAATCTGATCTTTTCCGTCGTCTGACCACACTTTTAGGAATCACTCGCTTCCGAACGACCGCCTACCACCCACAAGCAAACGGGTTGGTAGAACGTTTTCACCGACAACTAAAAGCTTCACTATCAGCTGCAAACGTTTCACAATGGACCGACGCTCTTCCACTCGTCTTACTAGGTATCCGCAATGCAGTGAAAGCTGACATTGGATACACTGCGGCTCAACTCGTTTATGGAACGACACTTCGACTTCCAGGAGAATCCGTGGATCCTTCATCCTCTTCAATGAACATGGATCTAACCTACTACACGAGCAGGCTTACAAACGCAATGCGTCCAGTTAAGCCTGCTTCCACTCGACCACAGTCAACCGATGTTTTCGTTCAACCTGACTTACGATATAGTACACACGTTTTCGTTCGTCGAGACTCGCATCGACGACCCTTCGAACCAGCATACGAAGGACCTTTCAAAGTTCTTCAACGTGAATCTAAGTACTATATGGTCTATAAGAGCAGAACCAACGATAGCATCAGCATCGATCGCTTAAAAGCAGCGTATCTAGAAGGAAATCCTATTCATGTCGACTTTCCTTCGGTACAATCGCACAACACGACTCCTACACTCATAATTCCTCAACCGACAACCAACACAAGCGAAGATACTCCGAATCTATCTGAAAATAAACTTAAAACGACGCGTTCTGGAAGAAGAGTAAGATTTTCAGAACATTTAAACGACTACAGCACGTAAGGCACTGCTCGACATTTTATATTATCTCGATCTTTCTTTTAACGATATATAATAGTTAAAAAATTTTAATATGCTTATATATTTATATTTTTATTTCAAAAAAAACGAACAAAAAACCTAAAAAAATTTTAACGCTATTACGTGTGCTTGAGTTTATTTTCCATTTTTTCGCCGACATTGTGTTTTTACGCACATACGAGTGTATTTCAACATGCACTTACATTTTCTTTTTTTTTCCAGAACGGCTGGAAAAGAACGATGAAGTTTACGAGGACCCGAAACTTTCATTGTACTTTTTCTTTTTTTACTAAATTGTACTTCCTGGTCCCTTAGAGTAAGGAAAGACGACCAGACGCTGCTAAACCTAGAAAGCTATCAAGAGAGTGTTTACCAACGACAAACTCGTTGGGTTTAAATTTCTGGTTGGCCACGTCTTAGGGCCGTCACTGCCCCACTAGGGGGGAGTGATCTGTAGCGGTAAATGAATCCTCAAAATAAACAGCTCTGTAAGTTTTCGACATTGGATGCTGACCATATGTTTTAGTGGACTCATCTAGCTGAAGGCGCTCGGTCATGCATCCGCACCAGATCACGTGTGGTTACGCTGTGCTCAACATCTACCGCAATCACTAGCCAGATTAGATCAGAGAATTCCGATATATTGGTAATCGCCAAATACACTCTTCCGATCTCCTCGACTCTTTCTTTTGATTTCTCTTGGTGGGTACAAACTATATTAGGTGTTGCTGGTAAAAGCGTTGTCAAACACTGAATACCTGTGTCATCTTCAAGCCAATCAAATAGTTAATCCGTAAGACTTCGATTATGTCGCTGACCATAACAAGCTTGTATAGTTATGGGACTCGTAGCATTTCTACTATTTTTTTATCCTGATGTTCTAATTTTCTTCGCAAGCTGGCGCATTCTGTATATCCACGGATACGAACTCAGTTATGCAAGGCCGTCGTCACATACTCAAAGTTATATATTTGTAGAATTATGGTGATGAATACAACTACTCGCAGGTTTACACATATTACTTTCAAAAAAGAATTTTCCGTTTTCATGCATTTTCGTGCTCAAGATGTCTACGTCTCTATTTCCCTCCAGGTTGCCAACACGTTCTAGAAATCAAAGACTTATACGGAACCGGACATATCACTTATAATTCCACATTTCCTTTTTGTACCTAATTACTTTACACAAACAGTGAAATAATTCTTCAAGTTTGGCTGACTTTGATTATTTTGTTACTCCGAAGTATATTCTTCTTTATTTTTGACTTGAGAGCATGTGTGTAAACACATATCATAGCAGAACGGAGCCTATTAAAATTGTACTTCACCAAGACAGTGTAAGGTAGCTCGCCCACAGCACTTCCTCAGATATTCGTGTTATATTTTCTCACCCTTCATTCTCTTACAAGCTCTAATCTTCATACAGAAGACATGTTTGACATATCATGAGAAATAATTTGTGGAAGAAATCAAATGCTATAAAATGCGGCGACAAGCTAGTAAGGTATATGACATTCCTGAAGTACTTCCGACTACTAACTGAGCGTTGCTTGTAATCGATTAAAAGTCAAACAGTGAACGAGTAATAACTTTTCCTTATGGTTGACGACGCTGAACAGACATGTACTTGTTTGTTTAGTTGATTGAACCGATGTTCCTGTGGAATTCAATTCCAGGAGGAAGTTGTCACGTCCAAGTATGAGTTTTTGCCCGTTCCAGTTATTGAAGTACTGGCCGTCGATATTCGCAAATCACGAACCCAAGTAAGCAAGAGAACCAAAACTCCAAATCAGGTACCAAGTTTATTCGCAATTCACAAATAATCGACCAAAGTCGTTCTAACAACAATAATTATAACAATTACAAAACAAACCTTCAATTTTGTAAGTTCCCGGAGCAAAACTCTCAAATACCAAACCAAAGACAAAGAGAGCGCTAAAATACCAAAACGAAATGTCCGAAATAGTGATATCAGTCTTCAGTCTTCAGTAATAAGGATAGGAGGTCTGTCAACCTATATTAATTCCTGCAGTTTGTAATACTGTGGAGGTCCAATCTCGTTTTGAATATATTAACAGACGGTGTTGATATTACGTGTTCCGGTAGAGAATTCCAGTAATTCACTACTCGGTGCGAGAAACGGAACTCCAGACGTAAACGGTTTGATCTCGGTTTTTGAACTTTCTTCGAATGTCCTCTCAAGTGATCGGTTCTAGACGGAAGCAAAAGATAAGACATGTTAATACCAAGGTCATCGTTCAGTATACGATAGGCCAATATTAGATCACCCCGTATTCTACGGTAAGATAACGGAAATAAGTTAAGGTGTCTCAGTCTGTTTTCATAAGATAGGCCAGATAGACCTTGTACCATCTTAGTAGCTCGTCGTTGGACTCTTTCTAGCATATCTGCTTCATATTTGAAACAAGGACACGCTGCTTGAATCCCGTATTCTAAATGTGGTCGCACATAAATCGGGTATAGTAATCTAAACATTTCATCATCTAAATACTGGAAAGACCTACGAATTGACCATAATACCCTATAGCCTTTTGCAGCAGCAGCCTTACAGTGACTAGTCGTTTTGAGATCATTGCTTAATATGACTCCTAAATCTTTATAGTTTCTTGCTTTGGGTAGCACGAATCCACGTAGTGTATAGTCATACGATTCATCAGAGTTATTTAACTGCATCACTACACTCTTATTAGGATTTACTTCTAGTGACCACCTGTCTAACCATGCCACCAATGAGCTAAGATCGTCCTGTAATACTATTCTATCCGACATACTATGTATGGGTCTCCAAATCTTTATGTCATCAGCGAAGAGTAGAACGGATGATTTTGCTACAGTTGGCAATTCATTTACATAAAGTAAAAAGAGAAGAGGACCTAGGATTGTACCTTGGGGAACCCCACTTTTTACAGGTACCCACGAGGAGAGAGCCCCATTAACCCTTACCCTTTGTCTCCTGTCATGGAGAAAGTTACTTATCCAATCGACGACTGTATAATGGATTCCAAAACGTTTCAGTTTGAATTTAAGACCAGAGTGGGAAACCTTATCAAAGGCTTTACTTAGATCTATGAAAATCACATCCACAGGAGCATTCCGATCCTTTGCCGCAGCCCAATCTTCTCGTGCAATGAGAAGATTTGTCAAGCAAGATAGGCCTTTCCGAAAACCATGTTGTGCCCTGGAGAAAAGATTTTGCCCTTCAACATAGTTTATAACAGCTATCCGAATGATTTTCTCCATCAGTTTTACAACTGCACTAGTTAAGCTAACGGGTCTATAGTTACTAACTAAATCCCTACTCCCAGCCTTATACACCGGACTTATTATGGCGTCTTTCCAGTCTCTAGGAAGTCTGGACTGTCTCAGAGACATGTCGAATAGTATCGCTAATGGTTCAGCAATTTCATCTGATATGGCTTTCATAATCCTAGGATGAATATCATCAGGACCACTGGACTTATCAGGTTTGAGATGCTGAAGTAGCCTTAAAACAGTATCTTTCTCAATGACTACAGGATCCATCAGCGAGCCGTCACGGTTATGATGAATCATTGGTCGTTCCTCATTACCAATAGAAAACACTTTACTAAAATATTCCGATAAAGCTTCAGCTTTTTCGGCATCATTCTCTGCTAAGATTAACGGATTGTCTCGTATCAAAAGTGATGGAATTCCATCGCTTCTCTTAGTTCGCCTTTTCATATACGAGAATAACCGTTTCGGACTATATCTAGAATCCCTAACCAATTGTTTTTCGTACAATAACTGGATCTGTATTGTTATAAGCGAGTAGAGATGAACATATTCCAGTGATTCTCCCTTTTCTAAGGAGTTTCCTGACCGTTTTAGTTATCCATGGTGGACTATTATTCGGTCTTCGCGGTACCAGGTATGGTATGAACGGGGACGTAACTAGTCTAAATTTACCTTTAAATACAGACCATGCTTCTTCAACTGATATGCTAGTATCTACTAACCAATCTGTCTCAGCAGCGCATTCCTGAATGGCTGATATGTTAGCTTTCCATACATTTGGGCGAGGTGTAACCTGATCGTATAACATGTCAATAGTTCTGTTATATCCGAGTGGAGATTAAATTACAGGTAACTCCCGAGGACTATTAATGGACTAATATTCTATAAATATTCTTATTGTATAATTATTCAACAAGTACATTACGTATATTTATATTCCTCTTATTATAAGCTTTATTTTGCCTATAACTTATTATTGTACGATTTACGGTTCTTAAGTTATGTTCAGTTTATTAACTACTGCCTCCCACATTCACAGCCACTTTTTGGGCTTATTTGTGTACAAATATTATTTCCTATTTTATGGTACGTTGCGGTCTGTGTGATTGATATATAAACCAAGTATGCCTGAAATAAACTATCTGCTCTGATCTGGTCTGATCTGCTCTGATTCGGAAGCTGGTATCTTGTTCTGAACTCAAGTGGAAGGGCTCGTAGGACATAGGATCAATAAGGACGCTAAACTGCCCACATTGGTTGGCCTAGTGTGAAGATTCGTATAAGTCGTATCCGGATTGGTCGATAGGTCGCGTGGTAGCAAAACAAGACATCCAAGGTCATAACAAGTTCTAAACATGAATGACAAAACGGCGTGATCTCTGTTCACTAACGGCGGGAGAATATTTAAGTCGACAATATCCTCAGTATCATGAGTGATTACCAAATCCAGCGGAGAAGAACCCCGGTTAACACCAAAACGTGTGGGTTGGGATACATGCTGCACTAGTGCATGCTCCATTATTGTTATCAGGAACCTATTATCAAAGGAGTTTATAGATCCTTCTGTGGTCATATCAGTCCAACTAATATCAGGTGCGTTAAAGTCTCCTATTATCAGGCATCTGGTATTTTCACTCCAAAGATGAATGTGATCTAAAACAAAGTCATCAGATAAGCAGATTGTGCTCCGATAGATGACACCTAGCATAAATGTGCTACATCCTATAGCCAATTTACAGCTAATGACTTCACAGGTGCCGCTATCATGGGATTCGCTAGTAGAGGAGCGGATATTTATGCTGTTGGCTATATATAACAGGACGCCGCCTCCTTTTCTACATCTATGTTTATCACTCCTGATGCAATGGTATCCGGATAATTCTGGAGTAATGTCTAAGTCATGGACTAACCAAGTTTCTGTCACTGCTACTATGAGTAGCTTTAACCTGTCCACTAGTGCTTCTAGTTCATAGAACTTATTTCGTAAACTACGAGCGTTGGCATATAAAACTCCTAAGTAAAACAGCCTATCCACACAGGCTTTGGTAGCATTCGCTTCCAAGACCTGACAATTTCACAGTTATATAATATACCCTTGTGGGCCAGGGTAATTTTACATAGGTTTTCAGGAGAACCAGACACCATCCGGACTTTCACGTAAAAACCCAAACAGTACAGCTCAACCCCGTTTAGCAGGGGAACCAGACACCGTACAGGCTTTAACGCTACAATCTGAATAGTACAGCTCAATCCTGTTGCGCAACCACACAGGTACCTAGCACCCTGGTGGACCAAAAGGCAGCCAAGCCTGCTAGGATTCGAACCTGGAATCTCCTGATCCATAGTCAGGCGCATTATCCATTGCGCAAACAAGTTCAAAAGTTAAGTAAAACAATTACATCCAAAAACACAGTAAATTATTAATGTACAATAAAAGGTTTTAATCCACCAAATGTCTTCAGTTCTCCCATAACAGAAGCCTATACAACAAATTAGCTTGATTGCTTGAGAGTTGGCTGTAAATATGTTAATAATGTCAGATCATTAAAGTTTGAGTGTTCATTCATGTCTTTATTTTGTACAGGAACTATATTTCCTATCATTTTATATCGAATTGTAAAAACTTTGCGTGTTTGGAAAAGATAACCCTGCGCTTAAACTGTTCTGTCCCAAAATTTAAATAAAGACCTATTTGCTACTAATATAGTTTCTTCTTCCGATGGAACAAGGGGTGCCCACCGGCACGGAAACAGTTCTCGTTAGTGACAGTTTGTAACTTCAGTTACGACTGTTTGTTACTACTTGTCATCATTAGTCCTGACTCTCCTTTTCTCCCATCCCTTCCCAGCGCTACGATTTTAACATGCATATATAAAGCTTCTACACAAACCTGAACAATATATGAGTATAAGGAGTTGACCATTTGCACGATACGCCATGTTTTGCATTGTGTATAGCAGTTGTAAACCCGTTGTACAGTCACAGTACATATGCATTTACATTAACTGGTTGTTGTATCTTGGCGAATACTGCTTTATCTAATCTCACTTATCTGATTATTACAATTATTCACAAACATCTTATGGGTACATAAGTGTCGTGGAGAAACCATTTCGGGTTTCTTCAAAAATGCAATGATATACAAGTTTCAATAATGTTAGCATTATATTTGTATGAAAATTAGAAATATTTGAATTATAGTAGAACAAAGAATCCCAGAAATAACGTTATCGGATCAAGAAGTACTAGATAAAAACAAACGGATGCACTGCATTTAGGATTCGAAATCAAGCATTCAACAAGTACAAAGGTATCATTAGTTCATTCAAACACCACAATTTGCCATATTTGAAAAAGAGAATATTAATAATAGGATAATAGGATAGGACGTGAAGTACATAAATAGCTTAATTAGCGTGTTTATGAACACAGAACAAGAATAAGCGATTATGTATGTATCGTCAAATTAGTGACGAAAATGAAGTAGAAGATAATTAATAAAAAATAACTAATTACTGCGGTAAGATACGACGCTAGAATAATTGTTTGTGCAGTCATAGTTTAGAGTGTTGCCATGAAAGTCACAATTAAGAGAAAAGGATAACCGAATATCAATACGTATTAGGGAGAACATTTTGTTTAATTACGGCTCCTTATGTTTTAGTGGGATGTCACGAACTTATGGTATTGATGCTGATTTATCACGCAAAATACCTCTTTAAATCGTGTTACGAACGTTGAATTGGTTCCACTTCCTACCCAGAAATCCTATTACAAGCAAACTAGACAATTCGCTAATATACGAAGCCTACTCAAGACCCTATAATACCTGAAAAAAATAATAATACAAAAAAACGAAAGGGGCTCTAATAGCTTCGATAATAAAAGGAAGATAGCCAATTGTATATCACAATACTGTTTCTAGCACTATATTTTATTTTATAATCACACATAATCCCATACTCTCAGCTCCTTTACGAATCGCCTCCATTTATCAGTTGTATGTCCACTCACACCTTGTTAACACTTATTTTCTTTAACCTATTAAAATGCTCTTTCTTAACAAATACCTTAATAAAAGAAAATTAGACTGAGTAATCATACCTTAAGCATTCCTTCAAGAATATTGGCTACTCTGCCTCTTTCTTTTACTTGCTCCCTCTTTCAGTCCCCTTGAGATATGGAACGAGTGACTTCATCCTGCATCGTCCTTAAAGCCTTGGATATTCCAAAGGGACATAAGGTTGCGATTTCTAGAAGCTCATACCTTCAATGGACCTATCCTTGACCATCAGTCGCACATTCGCAACGCAACTTTCACGAAGCGCGCTAACTGTAGAACTGCTTAAAACCATCTACATTCATATCTCATAAATAATCAACCCAGCTATGTAATTTACTACAGTGAATATTGTATCATTTGTATCAATTTGACCTTGCCTGTAAACTGGCATGCCTCATGTAACAAACCGTTATTTGAGAATAAATTATTATTATTATTATTAAATTATTATTAGTCATATATGCATATGAGGGTAAAACGAGTCTGAGAAGTTAATTTGCTTGTAACACAAGTTATTGTCTTAATTACAAACGTCGTAACCTTAAGAATAATATTTATTTAGAAGGAGAAAAGAGAGAGAAAAGAAACGAACACCTAGTGAAAGGGTTAAGCCATGATAATAATAATGACAATAATTGTGTAATGAATATCGACCTCTGAAGTAAACCAACAATTTGAAAAAAATGATAAATAAAATGAATCCTTCGGTGCGTTCGGATAAATACATGTAGATTTTTGTAATAGTATACAGAGTGGAGCCGATTTTAGCATAAACATATGTGCAATAATAATTAAGAATGATGCTATGAAAGTCACAATTAATTGCGAAGGATAATCAAATATAAGTTTCTATGTGTTATATATATGTGGTGAAGATAAAATGAATCTGAGAAGTTAATTTATTCAAGTGCACCGCGAGATAATTTGTTTTTAGCCATAGAATTTGGATGTTTAGGAACAATATATGTTTAGAAGGATAAGAAGAGATGAAAAGTATATCTTATCTGTCGAGGGACCAACAATGATATTAATAACAGTAATAATCATAGATACAAACATAAGCAGACTATATATTAAGATGAATAGAAATAAAATGAAACAGACGTGAAAAGCTTCAAAGGTTACATTTTGCTTTTCAGTCAATTAGATGGATGACGAACCTTGTTTGTATAAATCATTATTAAATACATTGATTTTCAGTAGGTGACACAATCCAATCTTGGAAATAAAATCATCAGGGAGACTTCTGAACCGAGTTGTAGTTTCACTGCAACGGAGGTTCACATCATATAAGGTAGTATGTCATTTATAAATCCGCATAGTAAATTACTGGTCTTGTCTGTAGAATTGAAGTGTAACTTTAATGTCGGAAATGCATTGTTACCACTATTGCCAATAACAATAATTTATTCTAAAATATCAGTGTATTACATGAGGCATGCCGTAATTTCACAATATTCACTGCCCTACTGTCATGGGTGGATCGAAGTTATCTCCCCACCATCATGTTCGCTGGTCAGTAACGCCACTCTCCCTTCTTTTGTGATGTTAGGCTCTCTTACGTTTGTGGTGTGTATGAATATTACTTTAATCTAAGCTCCTTGTCGGAATACACTGTCTCGACTTGTTTCATGTTACAAGCAAATCAGATGGCTGACTCTTTTGTATTGTGCGTTAAACACCCATTTATTATATCACACTGCTATGAAAATAACTAATGGTAAAAGTTAAGAAACACAGGTCAGATTATATGTGGTTAAGAAATGGTATGGATAGTTAGCAAATCAAAGAATATGCAAGAGTTTAGGATTGTAAAATTTTCAAAGTAAGGAAACAAAACACTTGGCAACTCATAAAATTTTAGGACATTATGAGCTTTTCATGATAGACGTTAGTTGATTAGCATCTATGAGACTAGTGAGTTGTCTGTCTACTTGTAATAGAAAAAGGACATGACACATATGAAGAATAGTGAAGTTTCAGCCATTAGAGAAATTCGGAATCTAAATGTGAGGAGTTGGAGCATAAGAACACGACTAATAATCAATATAGACGATTCATTGCACCGAGTCATAATATAAAAATTCGAGGTATTTCTCTGAAAACTTCATTTTTAGACGAAACCTGGCTACAGATTATATACCATGTGGCCATTTGTGTCATCATAATTTCGGTCAGATCACCTATAGAACAAGAAATGTAATCATAAATAAGGCTTGTTACCATACAGTAACATTGATTACTTATCACGAGGTCCTTGAAGCTAAGCATACAGCAACTGAGATTTACATTAAAAGCTGAAAGTTTGCGGGACGTCAGAATTTGTACGTGAAAACACTTAATTGAAAAGCATGGTTTGGTCATGAAAGCGCGGTCACTCTACATGATCTGTTGATTAATATATCTTCAAATACTCATAAAAAGCACGCCACTGATTTTTACGATGGGCGAGTCGGTATAGGTAATAGCATAACTCTTGCGTAAGATCTCATTGACTAGGTGGTCGTATCATAGTGAGTTCATGATATTGTAGTATTGTTATTCTAGTAGCATAGAGAAGTGCACAAATTCGACCTACAAATAAATTTCATATTGGTTGAATCGACTAAGGAAACGCGACCTGTTAATAATTGTCATATTAAATGAATCATCCTCGGTTGACTTTTACTTTACTAACCCTCCATTTTATTGGTTCGCTGAATAATGTTTTCATGCATTATTTTATTGTAGTATTGATTCGTATTTACAGTCAGCTCACTAGCTTGATTAATGCGAATAATTAGCCATCTATGGTTACAATTATCTGTCATGGTTAATTATCAAGCTTTAGTTCGATTTAAACACTCCACTGAAATAGGTTTCTCAATATACTAACTATCGACAAATATAGTGCTTAATTAATGTAAATACACATGGCTGTAAATTAACGTAAACAGACATGCGGATCTGATAATTAACCTCGTTTTTAACTAAAACGTTTACCAGATTCAAAATATGGGCTTTCTCAGAACCTTTTACCTCTTGAGGACTGTTTATACAATTTCCAACTTCTAATGTCCATTAGCAAAAGTATATGTAAGCAAACTAGGAAGTATTTCGAAAGCAATTATAAATACAAACTCTATTTCCCAAAACACCCGTAACTAACTTTTGTGGTTTGATGACGAAAATTCTCCCCAATTTGCTGGAGTGGATGTAAATAAATACTCGAAGTAAATAGTCCGACAATTCTTCAACATTTATACTGATTTCATTGGCAAAACTAGATACATCTCTAGCTGGACGCCCTCGGTCAAACATATTCACCAGATCAAGTTTCATTATGCAGTCTCTCACAACAACTAGTTACCTGGAATCGCATGCACCTCGATAAATCGACTACTTCTCGCATGCATCTTCATAACCCTGGATCGCTGACTCCTGGTTTGACTGACTTGAGCATATTTTGTTGAAAAGGAGATTTCGAACGATTGTTGCTATGCTCCGTAAATCATTGACAATATGCGTCAAAAAATAACACACTGGCTGGAAATTGTGCGTTTAAAGGGTTAGAACTTTCCAAACCAAGACCTAAAGCGATAAACAAATTAGCGAACTCAAAGAAATCTGTTTTGCTTTTTTCCTTCATAAAAATATCAGATCCTGGATACTAAGGGCCTTTCTTTACGGTAGGCTTCTCAAAGCTCTTTCCTGTTTTCACTAAAAAAGAAATTTTGTATGCTTGAAATGATTTTGAACGACATTTTTTGGGTTGGGATGGAAGTTTGACTAATAGCTCGAAAAACTTTCTTGCAGATGTAAATAAAGAGTCTACAGAGTCGCACATCATTGTACAAACAGATGTTACGTTAGTTTTGGAATCTTATACGGTCTCCGTTGGGGCGGCTTACCGGCAGCTTTCTTATGGACAATTATATAAGAACCATGTAAGGCTAGCGCCAAAAAAGAACAAAAACACACTTGAAATAATTTCAAAGGAGTTTTTTCAGATCTTTGGACGTCGAAAGAAAACTTAATTCTGAGAAGACTATGAACTCATGAAAACTATCGCACAAATAACCAACCCCGAGCACTTCAAACACAGAATGCTCGCCTTGGAAAAAGCCGCCCAAGGTCGTGGAGGCAGATTTGGCCTGTACTCAGAGGTTGAAATGGGACGGTCATGAAGTTAAGCCATTGTTTCTAGCACACGTGTTACATGTTGTCGAGGATCTTGAGTGTCGTTATTTATCAGCTATTAACAGCATTTTTCCGTCACACGTCCATTTTCGTAATGCTTATGCTTGTTATATAGCTTTTATTCCAGTTTACTAGTAGTTTGACGTATTTATTGCTCATAACCTGGGTGAATGTTAAGTTAGCCTAACGTGGTTATTTGTAACAATGCACACTCAAGCAAAAGTCCGCCTAAAGTCCCTTCGGGGGCTACTGCCAGTCTCAAGCCCGGATAAAGGAGGAGGGTTGGGCATGGGGTTAGCGTCCCCATCCCGTAGAAAACTAACTCGCTAAAAAAACGCTAACCAGAAAAAATTATTCAAACCTTTTAAACTCTGCCCTGGGAGTCAGAAGGTCTTCATTTAGAAGAATTATGACGCCTCATGATGAAAGCCGAATTCCTTCGGAAGTTACGAGGCCGATGCCCCTTCTGACAACCAGAGCGACCATTTATTTAGGTACATGGAATGTTCGTACAATGTGGGACACCGGAGAGCCTTCCAAATTGCTGCAGAAATGAGAAGATACAACCTAGAGGTACTTGGGATCAGTGAAACACATTGGACACAAGTTGGACAACAACGACTAACTACAGGAGAGCTCCTGTTATACTCCGGCCATGAAGAAGAAAATGCACCACATACACAAGGAGTTGCATTGATGCTGTCCAAACAAGCGCAAAATGCACTTATAGGATGGGAATCTCATGGACCAAGGATCATCAAAGCCTCGTTCAAAACAAAGAAAGAGGGCATTTCAATGAACATCATCCAATGCTATGCGCCTACCAACGACTACAATGAAGACGCTAAAGATCAATTCTACAATAGGCTGCAGTCAATCGTCGAGAAGTGCCCAACAAAGGACCTGACCATTCTGATGGGAGATTTCAACGCCAAGGTTGGAACGGACAACACTGGATATGAAGACATCATGGGACGACACGGACTGGGAGAAAGAAACGAAAATGGTGAGAGATTTGCAAATCTATGTGCCTTCAATAAGCTGGTCATAGGCGGCACCATATTCCCACATAAACGCATACACAAAACCACATGGACTTCACCGGATCACTATACACAAAACCAAATCGACCATATTTGCATCAACAAAACGTTCAGGAGGACTATAGAGGACGTGAGAACCAAGAGAGGAGCTGATATAGCATCAGATCATCACTTGCTGGTCGCCAAGATGAAATTGAAACTCAAGAAGCACTGGACAACGGGGCGGACAATATCACAAAAGTTCAATACGGCCTTTCTTCAGGATACTAACAAACTCAACAAATTCAAGATAGTCCTCAGCAACAAGTTCCAGGCCTTTCATGATCTACTCAATGGAGAAGGAACTACTGTGGAGAGCAACTGGAAGGGGATCAAAGAGGCAATCACTTCAACATGTCATGAGGTCCTGGGTCACAAGAAGCACCATCACAAGGAATGGATCACTGTTGATACACTGGATAAGATTCAAGAAAGAAGGAACAAGAAGGCAGCAATCAATACCAGTCGAACAAGAGCAGAAAAAGCCAAGGCACAAGCTGAATACACAGAAGTAAACAAACAAGTGAAGAGGAGCATCAGAACCGACAAACGTAAATATGTGGAAGATTTAGCAACGACGGCGGAAAAGGCTGCAAGAGAAGGAAACATGAGACAACTGTATGACACGACAAAGAAACTCTCTGGAAATCGCCGCAAACCAGAACGACCAGTGAAAAGCAAGGAAGGCGAGGTAATCACCAACATTGAAGAGCAACAAAACAGGTGGGTAGAACACTTCAAAGAACTCTTGAATCGACCAGCTCCACTGAACCCACCCAACATCGAAGCAGCACCCACGGACCTCCCAATCAATGTTGGCCCACCAACAATTGAAGAAATCAGCATGGCCATCAGACAAATCAAGAGTGGCAAAGCAGCAGGACCGGACAACATTCAGCAGAGGCACTAAAAGCAGACGTAGCGGCAACTGCAAGGATACTCCACATTCTCTTCAATAAGATTTGGGATGAGGAACAAGTACCAAAAGACTGGAAAGAAGGACTTCTGATCAAAATACCGAAGAAAGGCGATCTCAGCAAGTGTGATAACTACAGGGGCATCACTCTTCTCTCAATACCGGGAAAAGTCTTCAACAGGGTATTGTTAAACAGGATGAAGGACTGCGTAGACGCCCAACTTCGTGACCAACAGGCAGGATTCCGTAAGGATAGATCGTGTACAGACCAAATCGCAACTCTACGGATCATTGTGGAACAATCAATTGAATGGAATTCATCACTCTACATCAACTTCATTGACTACGAAAAGGCATTTGATAGCGTGGACAGAACAACACTATGGAAACTTCTTCGACACTACGGCGTGCCTCAGAAGATAGTCAATATCATACAGAATTCATATGATGGATTACACTGCAAAATCGTGCATGGAGGACAGTTGACAAAGTCGTTCGAAGTGAAGACCGGTGTCAGGCAAGGTTGCTTACTCTCACCCTTTCTCTTTCTCCTGGTGATCGACTGGATCATGAAGACGTCAACGTCTGAAGGGAAGCACGGGATACAATGGACATCTAGGATGCAGTTGGATGATCTAGACTTCGCAGATGATCTGGCCCTTCTATCCCAAACGCAACAACAGATGCAGGAGAAGACGAACAGTGTGGCAGCAGCCTCAGCAGCAGTAGGTCTCAATATACACAAAGGGAAAAGCAGGATTCTCCGATACAACACAGAATGCACCAATCCAATCACAATTGACGGAGAAGATTTGGAAGATGTAAAAACCTTTACATATTTGGGCAGCATCATTGATGAACAGGGTGGATCTGATGCAGATGTGAAGGCGCGGATCGGCAAAGCAAGAGCAGCATATTTACAACTGAGGAACATCTGGAACTCAAAGCAACTGTCAACCAACACCAAGGTCAGGATTTTCAATACAAATGTCAAGACAGTTCTACTGTATGGGGCAGAAACCTGGAGAACTACGAAAACCATCATCCAGAAAATACAAGTGTTTATTGACAGCTTTCTATGCAAAATACTTCGGATCCGTTGGTCAGACACTATCAGCAACAACGTGCTCTGGGAGAGAACAAACCAGATCCCAGCGGAGAAAAAAATCAGGAAGAAGTTTCGAAAGTTGGTAAGACACACACTGAGGGAAGTACCCAACTGCGTCACAAGACAAGCCCTCACTTGGAATCCTCAAGGTCAAAGGAAAAGAGGAAGACCAAAGAACACATTACGCCGAGAAATAGAAACGGACATGAAAAAAATGAACAAGAATTGGATGGAACTAGAAAAGAAGGCCCAGGACAGAGTGGGTTGGAGAATGCTGGTCTGCGGCCTATGCTCCATTAGGAGTAACAGGCCTAAGTAAGTAAGTAAACTCATGCAAGTTAAAGTCACCATTTATCAAGTCAAAAATAGACCTCAATCAGAGTTTCAAGTGAAAATGAGCTTCAAAACTATTTAAGTTTGATTCACCTTTTTAATTATGTTGGTGATAAACATGGATGTCGGTGTTTGTTTATAAAATGTAGGTTGAAGTAATTAAGCATCAAACTATTTTTGAACATTATATTCGTTGCTAATTTACAGCCATAAATAGTTCTGTCAGTTATAATTATCATCGTTTTTGAGTGGACTGATATATTATAATGCAACGTATCTGAAAAAAAATTATATGGGTTACAATTGACGCTGATAGCCTTTTCTGCCCGCTTTACTAACATATATAGAAACTGTGTACAAAATTACTGTCAGTGCCACATTAATTGGTCGCATATTCTTCATAAGTAAAGCGATGCGTGTTTGTTTCAAGCGTGGTAACTAAACTGTGTCGTAGGTAATACTAATTTATGACGTGTCTGTTAAAGCGTTAACGAATGAATTTCTGTAAACAGAATCCACAATCACTGACCAAATTATAAAAAAGTTCTAATGCATGTTGATGAGTGATATCTAAATAGCGCTTACCAATGATGTCAGTATTGTATGTGAACAGTGAATTGATAATAGTATTATGAACGTTGTAATTGGATTTTCCTCAGATTTCATATTTTCTTAATTGAAGTTTTTGAATCTGCTTGTTTGGTGCCTGAAGTTTGTTCGTTAAAACCAAATGACAGGATGAAATTTCACAAGGGTTAGGAAATGAAGTGCATTATTTACAACTTGTAAGATTTTTACAGGTACGTTCTATTAGTTACTATTTCATTTACTTAATGAATCCGATACTGATAACGAAGTTTAGTCGTTTATTTTACGATCGACTTGTTGACTTTTAGAATTGCATTAAGCTGAAAAGGTATTTACACGTTTTTTTATATGCAACTTATGACTTCCGTCAGATAATTAAAAGGCTCAAACCTTTCTAATAATCATGTCTATGCCGGTGAGTAAGTTAGTGAATTTCTGAATGCGGAATATTATGTGGAGAAACAGTTTAGAAGTTGATGATAACCATATTATACATTCACTCCTGCCACGTTCATTCATCTAATGAATTATATATATATATATATATATATATATATAACAACTATACTCAGTCTTTTGCCCTATAAATCTTGTTAGGAAGTTAAATTATAGTTCATTTCGGTACTAATACTACTTTGATAGTAGACATAATCCGAAACCGGTGAATGTTTCATAATGTGATTGCCTAATCTGTAAGATCTTACGTGGAAGCCACATCACAGACTCATCGTTTTTGTAGCAATTAACAATGGTACTTAATTATTCTGAAGAACACATGTAATTAATGTGAATAGTAATGAGTTACACATAATGACCATGTCTTCGAGGCTGAGCCATGCCATCCGATTGAATGAATGTCTCCAGGTTCACCATTGCCGACCTTCTCCAAGTGTTACATATCGAATATACATCTTTTCAGTCATTATATGCGTGGTTAGGAAACAGTGCCACTACAAGTATCCATCCGAATATACTGTCATAGTGAAGAAACGTGTATATACAACGCAACACTGGCGAAACTTCTAAACTGATGCTGTACTACAAGGTTTCGTAACGAAACGGGTATTTATAGGGCAAATACTTCTTTGTTTTTAATTTCCACAAACAGTTGCCCGTTAAAATAAATAAAAATCATGCAAGTTTATAGATGCATCATCACTACTGGTACAGGAAGAACAAATTTCGATGCAGTAAGACCAGTCTACAAGTTGGATATACAGTTAAATTAAAAATACTACTATAAAGAATTTCTTATTGTACACAGTTCCTGTCAGGTCGTCACACTTTGTTACATTCCGATCTATATTTTCTATCGCAAAGAAAACTCCACAACAACAAACGTTAGAGAAACTGCAGTCTTACCTACTTACTGATGATTCCTAAGTAAACATCGGCTTCGTCGAATCTGTACATACTGTTTGCGTCGTCTGGGTAGCGAAATTGTTATGTTATTATGGTAGATGTGAGTGTTATCTATCTTCCATCAATTGCAGTGTCTAAGAATATGATGAACTATATATATATATTTCGTAACTGATCGAGCTTACCTGAAAGAGTCCATCTTCTTGCGTATGTCAGTAGCATATGACGGCAAGGACACTGGCATGTTACAATTTATCTGCAATCCAGACTACATCTGCTCGCAGTTATTTTGCCTCCAGGCAAACAGAACAGGACGTCCGTGGCCAAAACTATCCCCAAACTTCACACCAATCAGAAAAAAGTTTCCCCAAAATGGGGAGATTGGGATATTACGAAGTAACAGTCGATTCAGCGTGTGAACTAAAAGACGGAGAGAGCTAAATTAATGTTCTTCGCAATGATTTTGTGGTTTTGCTGCAGCAAAAGACTACTTAAATATGAAAACACCTAGTATTCATACGACCAAACAGACAGCAAACAAACAGCAATTGAATACGTACTGACCGCTTATTGTGGGGCTGTCCAAGGTCGCTGAAACGAAACGGCGGGCGACTTTGAAAAGACATAACTTTTCTACCGTGCCATTGGATATGTGCTTTTAGTTTCGATCTTAAGACTGCAGTAATCCGAGGCTTGTGTTATTTCGAACTGTCGTTTACTGCTTTTGTTGATAAGCTCAAGTTCATCGTGTGCGCTTGCTGGGTTGTTGACTCACTTTTTCTTCGGTTCTCTTTTTCAGTCCCCTTCACTCACGCCAGTCCCATTTCTCCCTTAGTAAACAAAAATATCTTGTGACTAAGCACAGGTTGCCACTTCTCTGATGAGTATCAAACCATCTGTGGGTTGTGAGTGTTGTGTGGATTCTCTCGTGTCTCTTTGGAGCTTCGTATGTGGTTCTACTTTGTTTCTGTTCCTTCTTTACATTGATGTTTCCTCTTCGATAGTAAACTGTGTTTTTTAAGTCCCTTCTTCTTCAGAGTTGTTTGCTAGTCCCCGCATCGCTAATCGTTGTATCTAACGTAAGCAGATTTGTTAATGGCGTCCATCATGCCCTATTTATGGGAACTTTTGGCGCGCATACTTTCTAGGCTGTGTTTTCGGTCTTGGATCATTCTTCGCCTTTCAATCTGCCGTGAGGAAAATTCGAAGTGACTTTTGTACATTTGGATTTATCTTGACTTCCTTGCATTTTTCCACTGGTCCGAGTTTTATTTCACTTCCATTTACAACCTGAGTAATTGTTCACTCGACATATATGCTCACACATAGCTCCGAATATGTTCTAGCCCTTACCGCGAGTGTACTTGAGTACTGGCTAGAGAAATACTTCCTATACGACGTGTTTTCATCATACAGATGGAGTATTACTGTTATCAACTGTCTGGGGTCTGGGATGTGCATTTTCGGCGAAGTTTTACGTAAACTAGCTCTGCTCACAGCTGGGGGAAATTTCAATCATTATGTGCAGTTCACAAAAAATCGCAAACATCAGTTGGTAACAAGTGGAGTTTACTCGTGGTTTCGCCATCCGGCTTATGTTGGGTGGTTCTGTTGGTGCATTGGTACTCAGATTTTACTCATCAATCCCTTGTGTCTAGTCGCTTATACTATAATGACGTTTGTTTTTTTCAAAGGAAGAATATATGCTGAAGAAAAGGCACTAGTAGATTTTTTCGGAGAAAGTTATCGAAAGTATCAAAAATTGGTTTCTACTGGAATACCTTTCATACATGGATATGTATCTCACTAACTCATGTCGGTGATGAGGAAGTGTCATTTTATGTAAAAATTTTACAAAATAAACCTCTCCAACTGTAGACTTCCCTTTTTCTTAAACATCCTTGTGGATTAAATTAGTCCACGGTATTGGTAATCTAAATGTTGGTCAAAGTATCTAAACCTAAGTAGAACTTTTCACAATCCCATTATAATAGGATTAGTAGAACTGGTGTGATGAATCCAAGTTGAACTTACATTTAACCATAGAACTCGAATAATCTCTAAATGTTTGATCTTCTAAAGGGTTAGTAAACTACCATTGTCTAATTCATTAATGGACCTGTCCCTAGTGTTAATTCCATTCATTACCCCAAACTTTGTAAACATTTCTCGGTTTTAAATACTTATTTTGTAAGACAATCCAGTGGATTGTTAAAATACGTCTAGGTCCACACACATATATAACTCTCAAATGTTTTTATAGCATCCGACCTGAAAAACCAGCACATAATGTACGTTATAATTAATTTGTAGTCATTAGCATACCTGATACTTAACAATGTTTGCAATTGTTTGTTATTTCTACTCATTTTAGGCAGTAACACTCCATACAGACTTGGGAGATTTAAAAGTGGAGTTATTTTGTATGCAGGCACCCTTAGCTTCAGAGGTAAGGTTAACTATTATTTCAGTGTGTTAGTCTTTTTTTTGATAGTTTTTCTGTAGTACAACTTGGTGATCATGCTACTTAATTCAGCTGTCTACAGAAGTTTAGCTAGAAGAAGTATCCTACTGACCTGTTCACCAGCGAGCGTACCCTATATAATTGATACGTTTCTGAAGATAGGAGGGTCAGTAAACCGTGCTGTTTACTGGCCATTGAAAAATGACATTCAACCAGTTGGCACTTTGTTGATTCAAAGTTCGTCTCCCGAATCTCTACGCTATACTTTGCACAAAATCCCATCATTTCGCTGTGTACATTGTACTATAAATTCGGAGAGCAAAAAGAGTATGTTCAGGCTCCCAATGTTTCGCATCAACTCCGATCCATCGATTTGGCCAGTTGAGAATGTCTCAAAATATTCTTCTTATCAGTATCCTGGGAAATTATGTGTAAAAGCAAATCTTTCTATCCGTCCATCTGTCCCGTCTTCGAAAGAACTGACCAGTATACTTATGTCCTGTCAATCATTTGATGATCAAGTTTCCACTTTTTATCACCTCACACGTTTAACTGAACTGGATATTTTGGCTAGATTTGTTCTAAGTGATAGTATTGAAGAAATCCTGGGTTTCATATTTCGTGGGACAAAAGTTTCAATATTTGGCTCTGTGTTAAATGGTTTAGGATCAGTTAGTTCAGATGTAGACCTTGTTGTTAAACTACCATTGAATTATGACAATTTACAGTATCTTCGTGATACCAACCCAAACTATTTGACATCGGATTTATATCGAACGAAAATAATATCTTTAGATCCAGATTGTTTAAAGAACAGATTCTTATCTTTTCTACAGATGATGTTAAAGAAATTGGATCCATTAGGATTTAAATACTCAAGAATATACACTGGTCGAGTTCCTATTATTCATTTGGATGAAATTCGTGTTCTTGAAGTTGGATTGGATATTTCATCGCTTACCAAATCTCCTTTGATGAATAATGGGGAATCAGAACATTGTGGGACTAAAATGGCTGAAATTCTTCATTTCCTAACATTATGTATCCCTGAAATTCCAAAGTCTGTAGCTCTCATAAAATATCTTGCTCGTGAATTGCGTATAACTCGTAATGGTCCAAGTCCTGGATTTACTAATTTCAAATTAATTTCACTCTTTATTAACTTTTTACAAGTTTCAAATTATGCACCTTCGTTTATTCGTCTACAATCTCTCATTAAAAATTCCATCACATTGGATAGTACAAGTGCTTTTTCTGCTCACACTCATTTCACCGATCTCAACCCATTTCCATCGATAGAAGACTTACTGAGTAACTTTTTAGTTTATGTATGCAGCATAAAACCATGTGACATAATCATTGACCTTCGTAATGGCTGTTTAACACCACGACTGGGATCTACTGGTACTGAGTATTCAGATCATGTGATACCTCATAGAAAACATTATGTACTCTGTCCAGACCCTACATATCCACAATGTAATATCTGGTCTGGTATCAATGAGGACCATTGGTCAAGTTTTGTGCAGATATGTCGTGCACTACAGGATACTTTAAAAATGCAGTGTAATAAAAATGAAAATTCTAAATGGGGTCTTCTTGCTTTGACTGATTTTGATGATTGTACCAAATTAAAATTTGTAAATGTTCCTGACTACTACCATCTGGTAGATCCTATTCAGTCTTAACATGTATACAAACAATTATCTTTTTAGTTTTAACAACATATTTTTTTTATAGAAAAATATTTATAAATAAGATTCTAGCTTGTACATACGTTCTTGTGTCCTTACGCGTTTTTTTTAAAATCTTTGTATATGTCTCTTCCCTAATTTGTAGAATTTTTTAGCATTGTGTGCTTCGGATTATTATAAAGGCTGCATATTTCATCGTAATATCAAAGGGTTTATAGTGCAAACTGGGGATCCTACTGGTAAGGTGAATAATGCATGTATAACTTTAACTCAATGTGCCTGTTTTTTAAGGAACTGGCAAAAATGGACAGAGTATTTGGAAAAAACGATTCAAAGATGAATTTCATGACTCATTAAGGGTAATTTGCAACAAAACAATCGTTGTTATGTTAACAATAGCATAATGCTCGAGGAATCATGTCAATGGCTAATAATGGTCCCGATTCTAATGGTTCCCAGTTTTTCATCACCTACAGTAAACAAACCATGTTAGATATGAAATATTCGATTTTCGGAAAGTGAGTGAATTTTGAAACAAGCTTCGATCCTACTTCTTTTTTACCATTAGCTACTGTTTAGTGATTGCTTGAATACAGGTGTTCCCTGTTCTAAAATCAACTGGTAATTTATGCCTGTGTTCCCAATTATCTAATAATTTAGAGTAAAGTACTACAATCATTAAAAATAAAAGATAAAGCTGTAATATAGGATAACTAGACTAAGGTTCCTCAATTAGTCATAATGGGCGTAGATTCTGTCACAAAGTATATGTTAGCCCAAGTTCTCATACCATATCGGCACAAGGTAAAACCAACAAGATGATAGTGAACAAGTCGATAGTAAGGAAAACTAAATATTGAAATTGTTGTTCGAAAATAATCTATGTATGGAGGAATATAGAAGCTCAAAATCTAAGTATGTGTGTGTAATCTGTACCACTGTCTGGTTTTGAGTTACATCACCCAAAGTCTCAAATCACTGGTCGTAATATGTCGTAAAACTCCTCATGTACCTATTCTTGGGTTGCTGCTGGTCCCAAGCCCGGGTAAAGGAGGGTTGAGCGCAAAGTCAGCAACCCCATACCGTAGAAAAAAATCCTGCTAAGAAAACGCTAACCAGATTAGACAAATTAAGTCATTTAAACTCTGCCCTGCCCCTAAATGCTCTGGTACGGCCAAGAGTGGGGGGGAGTCAGCTCTCCCTCTCGAAATGCTCACATCACCACACGTATACAGCCACTACCAGGGAAGTCCTACTCAATACCTTCTCACGGTGGGAGTGTCGTTTACGAAATTGAGAGGACGAAAAGCGAATGTCCGGCACTTTAACCGGGTTGGTCAATATGGAGGATCCACCTAGGGGATTTAGAAAACCCTGATTCCAAACCAATGGTGCACATGGGCTCCAGTATCCTGAGGGAACGAATGGCATATGGACCTGTTGTTGGTCACTAGTTACTATGGGACTGCATTCTCTTACGTTTCTCCACTGCCCTGTGGATTAGACCTTTAGGTCAAATGCTCGGGTGTGGCCTCCTAAGGAAACCACCTGTTTCGGTTTGGGCAACTGGGCAGTATCCCAGCCGTCACACAGACCGAATGATTTATGTGGCGCATATCTATTTAGTGCCTCCTTGTATCAATATTTGTGTTTAAATAAATAGAACTCTGCCTTGGGAGTTGAAGGAAGATTTATTACACCACAGGATAAAAATCGAGATTCTTCGGAAGTCACAAGGTTGATGCCTTTTCTAACAACCAGAGCAACAATTTTCATAGGTACATGGAAAGTTCGGACAATGCGGGAGATTGGGATGTCTAATCAAATAGCAACGGAAATGAAGAGATAACTTGACAGTATTCGGAATCAACTTAAACCCATTCGACCCAAGCTAGAAAGTAAAAGCTGGATACGGGAGAGATGCTGTACTCCAGTCAGTCAGTCAGTAACAACGTAGAACTTCGTACATACGTACATCAATTCAAGTTGCCATACCACATTAGCACAGAGATGCAGTGGTAGAGGTAATAAGAGTATAAGCAGTAATCAGGAAAATTAGCGTTTGGAGATGTTATTTAAAGAGTATAATACAGTGAAATAAATTTGGGAAGAGAAAAAAAAGAGACAAGGTAGAATAAGGAGACCAAAATTCGGGAGAACACAAAGAGTGTATGCACCTGCGCCATTGCAAACGATTTTGAGCCATGTCATTCAGGGTCTCTAACCATCGGTTGCTATCATCTCGCGGTCCCCAACCAGGTAGACTACACCTACCGACATGACTCAGTCCACTTGTCAGTGACTTCATGGACTTGTGCCATGTTTTGGTCTGGCCGCCCCTAGCTTTCTTCCAACCTACTCCTATACCACTGAACATAGCACGTCGAGGCAGTCGGTCGTTGGGCATACGTAACACGTGTTCCAGCCATCTCAACTGATGAAGTTTCACTACGTCATCAATTGATTTGCCATCATCAACTAGTACCCGTTTCCTAACAACTCCGGTCGCGAAGGGAAATGCTCCACACACTCAGGGAGTTGCCCTGGTGCTTCAACAATTAGGTCATATGTGGCACAATATTCCCACACAAACCCATACACAAAGCTACATGGGTCTCACCGGATCACACCACGGAGAACTAGGTAGATCACATTTGTATCAGTAAAAATTTCAGAGGGACAATGAAAGACGTGAGAAACAGGAGAGGAGCTGACATAGCTCCAGATCACCACCCGTTGGTTGCCAAGATGAAACTGAAGCTAAAGAAACACTGAACAACTGGGGAAACAGTAGTACAAAGGTTCAATACAGCCTTCCTGCGAGATACTAACAAACTCAACGAATTCAAGATAACTCTAAACAACAGGTTCCAAGCCTTACACTATCTACTGAAAGCACCGACGAACTGGAAAGAAGGACACCTCATCAAGATACCAAAGAAAGATCTCAGCAAGTGTAAGAACTACAGAGGGTTTACATTACTGTCAGTACCATGAAAAGTTTTCAACAGTGTTTCCGAACTGTACGAAAAATGCAGTGGACGCCCAACTTCGAGATCAACAGTCTGGATTCCGCAAGGACCGGTCGTGCCAGACGAAATTGAAACACTACGGATAATCGATGAACAATCAGTTGGATGAAACTCGTCACTATACATCAACTTCTTTGACTATGAGAAGGCATTTGACAGTGCGGACAGGAGAGCATTATGGAGCTTTCTTCGACACTATAGTGTACGTGAGAAAATCGTCAACATCATCTAGAATTCATAAAACGGAATACAGTGCAAAGTGTGGCATGAGGGACAGCTGACAGACGCATTACAAGTGATGACAGGTGTCAGACGAGATTGCTTACTCTCTTCCTTCCTCTTTCTTCTGGTGGTCGATTGGATTATGAAGACCTCGACATCTGGTGGGAAGCATGTAATACAACGAACAGGTTATTATTTATTTCAATAGTTGAGATCATGAGTCAATTGAAGATAGACAACCATGGAAAACTTGGAAGCACTGGACGACCGTTTCGTCCTATTGTGGGACTCCTCAGCAGTGCGCATCCACGACCCTGCTCGTGGGATTCGAACCTGGGACCTACAATCTCCACAAAAAGCCCTGGTATTATTTATTCATTTGAACACATAAATATCGGTACAAAGGGGCACCGAATTCATATGTGCTACACAAGTTACTTGATTTGTGGAAGAAAATGGACAGGTTGGATGCAACTAGGTGATTTGACCTAGAAGATGACCTCGCTCTTCTATCCTATACACACGAACAAATACAACTAGTGTAGCAGCAGTCTCTGCATCAATGGGCCTCAAAATACACAAAGGAAAAAGCAAGCTCCTCAAATACAATTCGGAAAACACCAATCCAATCACACTTGATGTAAAAGCCCTGTAAGATGTGGAATTTTTCACGAAGTTGGGAAGCATAATCGATGAAAGTGGAGGATCTGGTGTAGACGTAAAGGTGGGGATTGGCAAAGCAAGGGCCGCATTCCTACAATTCAAGAACATATGTAACTCAAAACAACTATCAGACAATGCAAGTCAGAATCTTCAATGCGAACGTCAAGACAGTTCCATTGTACGGAGCTGAAACATGGCGAACTGCTACAATCATCATCAAAAGAGTACAAGTATTTATAAACAGTTGTGCAAGCGAGATACTCAATGTCCGTTGGCCGGAAATCATCAGCAACTCCCTACTGTGAGAGAGGACAAACCAACCTCCAGCTGAAGAGGAAATTAGGGAAAGACGTTGGAAGTGGATAGGACATACATTACGGAAATCATCAAGCTGCATCACGAAGCAAGCGCTAACTTGGAATCTTGAAGAGAAAAGGGGAAGAGAAAGGTCGAGGAACACACTACGCCGGGAATCAGAAGCAGACATGGAAAGGATCAATAGCAACTGGAAAGGATTGCCCAAGACAGGGCAGCCTATGCTCCTACCCGAAGAGTAACAGGCGTAAGTAAATAATATGTCGTAAGTCTTGTTTCACAGTCATATTACAATACAGAGCGAATTGTCATCCAGTATACTCCTCCTTTGGTTAGCAAATAGGAATTTCTACGTGATAAAGTGGGCAAGAGCCAATCGAGTTTTCCGAATCCATGTCAAATGTGGAATTCAGTGCCAAAGAAAGTGAGTACAATCGGAATATCAAAACCAACCTTAGACAACTTCACGTAGATTTTCTTACTGTCATGAAACTTTGAAAAGCCTGTTGTTCGTTATTGCACTTTGATATGGCTGCTTTGATTCCATTTTCACATTGTTTATCATCCTACCGCGATGTATATGCAATACTTAATAGTCAATTTGATTTATATCCGTTAACCACTTTGCTAAAAGATCAGTCGGAAAAAATTATGGTAAAACCACTTATTATTGATCCAATAGTTCAAACATGTCTAGTATTAATACTGCTATCTAGTTGGATTGTTTGGTCCTCCTTAATGATAGAATTTAAAGTATTCATTTCTTTCTGTTTATGGCGCCATTGTGAAAGATTCTAAGATATGCCAAATAAGGTATGCATCTGTGTAATTCTAATATATCATATATATATTATGAACGAACTATCCTGTATTCTTTTTCACTATACTTAAGAAATTATCCTCTTTCATATTATTTACTTGTAATCCTGTATATCCTGGTGATCAATGCAAATCAGATTTAATTAAAGTGTTCTGATGCTCTAGTTAATTATTTAGCTGAAAAAATTCAGCATTTAAATAGCTGACTGGTTTCTAACATCATTATGTTTATTATTGTCCATGCATAGAAGTAATCAGTTACTTATTTTATGTTACACGTGACCAATGACTTGATGATTAAAGAAACGGAGCTTTCAAACAAAGTCACAAGTTCGAATTCCACCAAATGGTTTCGTCAACCTTCACAATTTATTCTAATATAAGTATTTTATTCATTTAAGTTCACTTTGTTTTCAATAACTTTTGGTTTATCAAGATCAAAGTTTGTTATAAAATGACCAAAGAAATTAGTTCAACTTCACTGTAAACTAAATATTAAATTAGTATTGAAAATAGTTCGATTCACATTCTGAAGTGACGTTATTTAAACATCTATTTCAAATCCAAAGCTGTAGCCTGTAGATTTATTTTATTTTTGTATTTAAACACAAATATTGATACAAGGAGGCACTAAATAGATATGCGCCACATAAATCATTCGGTCTGTGTGACGGCTGGGATACTGCCCAGTTGCCCAAACCGAAACAGGTGGTTTCCTTAGGAGGCCACACCCGAGCATTTGACCTAAAGGTCTAATCCACAGGGCAGTGGAGAAACGTAAGAGAATGCAGTCCCATAGTAACTAGTGACCAACAACAGGTCCATATGCCATTCGTTCCCTCAGGATACTGGAGCCCATGTGCACCATTGGTTTGGAATCAGGGTTTTCTAAATCCCCTAGGTGGATCCTCCATATTGACCAACCCGGTTAAAGTGCCGGACATTCGCTTTTCGTCCTCTCAATTTCGTAAACGACACTCCCACCGTGAGAAGGTATTGAGTAGGACTTCCCTGGTAGTGGCTGTATACGTGTGGTGATGTGAGCATTTCGAGAGGGAGAGCTGACTCCCCCCCACTCTTGGCCGTACCAGGGTATTTAGGGGCATAACCTGTAGAATCACCTGTCTTTTGATTGTCAAGTGCCTTTACTAGAGTCGTATGATGTTTAGAATATATCTTAAATTTATTGGACGAAAGTATTTAGTAAATTGTGTTTATGTGTTTCCTTGAAGTGTTATCTTTATATACATGCGAACAATCCTGTAATATTTTGTAATTAAATCCATTACTGTTATTGTTATTGTGTTTATTTATTGCTCAGAGTAATTGATGGGTGGGATGTTTTGGATGAATTAGAGCGTTCCCCTGTTGAAGAAAAAACTTATAAACCTTTAACAGATATTCATATACAAAATATAACAATCCATGCTAATCCATTTGCAGAATAATAGTGTATTGATGTTCATCTTGCAATTTTGTAAATATAATCTGATCAATTGTCAATATATATGTATTTTTCTACTATCACTTCTTTTTGTTATCACTAAATAAATGTGTATGTTGTTTCACACGGTAATTTTACAAGCAGTCTTCATTATCTGTTTAATTTCAACCTTTCAAGAACTAATGCTCTTCCCATAGATTTCGGTTTATTTATTTTATATGTAAATAGTACATCATCACCAGGTTTAAGATCCTAAAAATGTAGACGTCACCTTTGGAAGTTCGTTGAGACTGATCTCTCTTCAGTGCATGTCAGAGACTAACTTCAGTTGGACAACTATTTAAAACCAACTTACACAGAAAATCTGTTTCATCTTAGTATGAAATGCCGAGAAACCTAAAAGTCCTATGTTGTTCAGTTCACAGCGTCCGTTGCTGAGAGGAAACATACATACTAGAATAAGACAACTTTCTAGCGATTTTCAGTTCGCAACGTTGTCTAGACGGTAAATTCATAATGTTAACTATGGAATGTGTACATTCTAATTGAAAATCTTACAATATACACCATTCATCTATTGAATAAATGCAGAATTAGTCAGCATTTATATGGAACTTTACTCAATTAGTATAAAATCATTGAGATTGTTGACTATTTAGCACATGCTATGGTAATTTTATCTATCCTAGTGAAGTGACTAACAAAAGTCTTAATTCCACTTACTATCTCATATCACTCTTGGTTCTTTAAAATTGTCTTTTTAAAAATATTGAATTAGTATACAAAACACTACCATCCTAATATATATTTAAGAAATATAGTCTGAAAGGGTAGATGATGAGGTTCTTTCAAAGAACTGCTGTCATTTGCAACTATTAGAAGAGTATGGGGCGTTACGAATTTATTTAGTGTGAGTAGAAAATTAAATTGTAAACTCATGATTTTTAGGAGACATTTTAAGTTAACAGCACAAAGTTACATGGGTTTTTTCTGTATGAATAGTAGCATTGAAAATGATTAAAACGTTGGAAATTAATGACACTAAACCATTGTACAGATGTCATTTTCATCTGAATAAATTCACCCAAGGTTGGATAACGTCAGAAGACAGTTCATTTTGTGTAGTTGTATACATTTATGTGCTGTCTTGCTAATTGAACGCTATATTCGGTTCTCAAGCTATTCTCGTGACCCTCAAGCTAGAACTACACAGCGACCTGAACACAAGAAAGGCGCAAAATATGCGAGAAGCACTTTACTCCAAAGGTTCGTTTTAGTACAGAAAATATAGGGTTTTTATAGTATTTTAGATGTCCTTGGGTTTCCCGAAAATTCTGGAATGCCAATAAACATAGTAGCAGTATAGCAGTCAGCCAATCAGAAACTCTACATGTGAATTTTCATTTTCTTGGTGTTTCTGGCTAAACTTCTAGTGAATGCTGTTGGATAAAATGCTTCTTAGTGTTTCCTGAGCCTTACCTGGCTTCTGGGAGAAGTTTTCTGGATCATCCCAGCATTATGGTTCTACATTTTATGATCAGTATAGAGTAAAAATTTACATTTCAGATGATGAAATCAGTAACAAACGCTCAGCATTAAGCACAGACAAGGAAGGAATAGTGGATAGTTTCACATGCCGGGATAGATGTTAGTTGACCAATAGGACGTGTTTCGAGAAGATTATCCACCGTAACAGTAGCTACTCATAAGTAATATATTTAGATATCATTGCACAATTGAATTTATGAACCCCAACCTAGTTTGTAAATCGAAATTACCAAATAGGTGACAGCCGAAGAATTCTCAAGACAAGTAGTATATCACTCATTGCTGGCTTTCCAACTGAGAATCGATTGATTTTGTTTTATTATCCCATAATTTGAAAATTACTTTTCGTGCCGCTTGTATTTTCTGATTTTATAGTTCCTACATTTTATTTTAACCACTTTCATGGCCCCACTGGGCAGCGTCATCACACTCTCTACTTTAAATAGAGTCGAAAGTTTCACGAAATTCTTATGTCAATCTATTCTGATGATTCGGTTACTCACTGGTGTTTTACATTTGCATACAGGTCTCCATTGAATTTTCTATCAGAATAAGCTCTCGTCATGTAACTGATCGACCTGATCATTGTCAACCAGTAGATTGGATCTATTTAAATATTTTCAGGAAACATAGATAGACATGAATCCAGATGTGATAGGATCTCCGTAGCACTCTTGCATGTATGCATTTCTTCCAGACTAGTACAGTTTGTAAATAAACATATCTGACCTCCTTACGAAGTGAAGTAACTATATCCTTAGTGTTTTATTGTGTGCATGGTTAATGAATGTTGTAATTCCTATGCTTCATACTGTTGTAACCGATCTCCGACACATTGATGGCGCTTTTCTGCCTACATATTTAGTGTTTACTAATTAATTGATACTTAGTTCTTTGTCTTTATTCTTTCAGATACTATCATACTTCTAGTGATCAAACTCAAATCAGTGTTGATTATGTGATGATGTCTGTTGACTCTAAACCGTACCCATTCTCCAATGGTCTACATTTATTTGGACAATTGGTGATCGGACCTCCTGGTAGTGGGAAAACCACATACTGTGCTGCAATGCATGATTTTCTTGTAAAATTAGGTCAGTGTTATATCCACGATTCTTTTAGGTTGATGCAATCACTTTGGTATTTATTAATTTACATCAGTAATTGAATGATCAAGGTCCTGGGGCGGATGAGGTTGTGAAAGTGCACTGATGAGGAGTAACCGCATACTAGGAGGAAACTTTCACCCACTGTTTCTTTGGTTTTCAATGGATTTCCATCTGAAGTTATTTTGTGGTGTAATCTATTAACCTCCTCCAGTGCTTCCAACAATTTCTCACTTTTTAACATACCGTTTGTTTATATGCTCTTCAAACTCAATATTCTTTTAAGTGCTGTATTACCAGAATTTTGAATTAATAAATCGCTAGCTTGAATTCTGTCTTACTCCCTGATTTGTCAGCAATATGTGTACGGAACTATCAGCCACCATCCCCAAATTACAGCTCAGTGACACATGGAGAATGGAATATCAGTGGTCTTGAGTGTCCTGTTAGGTATAAAGGTGGTTATCACCTACCAGTTGCCCTTACTGTGGAAGGGTTCATTCAGAGATATCTAAGAAGAAAATTGGATTAGAGTTGGTCTTAATGACTTGAGAGCGTGACCGCAATGCCCAAGAGATAACTGCTTGGGGCTGGTCACACTCAACATTTTTGTGGGTAATTTCTTAACTGCTGATCTGTTCACTATCTCCTGGACAGAATTGTTAATTTATATTCATCTGAGTTATGTATGTTTGTGTTTATTCACCTGGTACACTTTTCAAAATGTATATTTTAAACGCCAAATACAGACAGCTCCCACACTTAACACTATGGCTTGTGCTACCATAATATATTTCGCATAATTTATTATCTTACTGTACTCGAAATTAAGTAGTATGTTTTTTTTCTTGTGTAACTAAGATTTGTAAAGGCGTAAGTCGATGTACTATGATAAATCAACCCATAGTTGTCAGTTTATTTTCTCTTTTTAAGTAATTTAGATTTATATGGAAGAATTTACGAAGCGATCTGAAACTCCATAACATATTTTTAAAAGGGATTTATAAATACTAGGTCTTCGTTACATATTGATGTCAACCAACTAACCACCTATTGCCGACAGTCAGCGCATTGTTTTATTATTTAGGTTATTTACCAGATATAGATTAACGTACTTGACTTCAAGCCGCACTCTAAATGTGAGGACTAGTGGTACTTCCCTGTTGCCCAAACTAGAGTAGGTGGAATAGAGTTCGAACCTTTGGCGTAGTAATCGAAGGTCGAGCGCCTTGACCACTGAACCATTCCTCTATATTCTATCCGGGAATATTTAGTCTTCACTACAAATACCTAACTATTTATCCATTTCATCGGTACATTCAGCTCAAATCTTCCTACCGATGTCATGAAAAGTGCTGTAAAACATATCGGCTGAGCTTCACTTGTTTATCATTTTAGACTGAAAATTTTTACAAAACTTTCTTGGATTACGAAATCGAATATCTACTATACATGCAATTCTTGCATAGTTGTTACTATATATCACTGACTAGGATACTTTGTTTCTAATCATAGATTTTCCTTTGAAATGAACAAAACTCAGCTACTATATACTACACTTTATCCACAATCATTATTTAGTAGCTAATAATCCTGATATCTGACCTCTGAAATCTTAGTATATATAGTTGTTTCTCACTGATTGATCAGTTATTGTTAATTCCAGTAATATTTGTATGTTAATTTCTTAGATTATTCATAAGAAGTATTTCTATTGATAAAATCTGATAATGTACATATTAAATGTTACCTCATCTTCATCCTAGATACTTTGATTGTCATTATTTTTTTAATGGACTATAAACCTTGGAACTCTAAAACTCCTTTCAATAAAAATTATCAATCTGGCCAGAGTAATATTTAATTGAAAATCTGTAAATCTTTATACTAAGCTTGAAAATATGTTCGTCCAATTAATCAATTACTTGGCTTTAAAACAGTAAAACAATAGAGGAAATCGATTAAATGAATAAATAAGTAACTAAGGATTGTATTTTTCTATAAAAAAAACTATGTGAAAACTATATGAATGACATGGCTCAAAATCGTTTGCAATGGCGCAAGTGCATCCACTCTTTGTGTTCTCCCAAATTCTAATCTTCTGAATTCTTCATGTCCCTTATTTTCTTTCCAAATTTATTTCACTGTATTATACTCCGTGACTAACATCTTCAAGCCCTAATGTTTCCGATTACGGCTTATACTCTTACTACTTCTACCACTACGGGATTTGAATCGACAACTGAATCTCTGTGCTAATGTGGTGTGGCAACTCGAACTGATGTACGTACGTACGAAGTTCTACACTGTTACTAACTGAGTGATATGAAAAATCAAAGTCAAATTAAAGACAACTAATAGTAATAGGTTTAAAATGACTCAGTTATCACCAATCATATTAAGGTATAAAAGTGATATAAATCATTGTCAACAGTTGTACTTTAAACCATCAATCACTTATCAATTTTCTAAATTGATGTTTTTGTTCATTACTGAACCGTACTATCACTGAAGTTAGAAATTCACATGAATTATTTCCTATAGAATGAATTAATTTGAATTTAGATTAGGTTAAATTAAAGTGTACTAAATCATCATCAGTCTCTTAATTTTTATTAAGAAATTTTTGATTTTTATCTTAGTTGACATAATATGCAACTATCATAATGGTAATTTTATTTCTAAATACATTGAATTTTTTTATTCCAAAAATTACATATATATATATATATATATATATATATATATATATATATATAGGTCGAAAAGTTGCTGTCATCAATTTGGATCCAGCCAACGATAGCTTACCTTATCCATGTGCCATTAATATGGCTGATTTAATTTGTCTCGATGAGGTTATGGATTATCTCGGCTTAGGTCCAAATGGTGGACTAATCTATTGTATGGAATATTTATACACAAATCGATCGTGGCTAGCGAATCAATTAGCTTTATTAAAACAGAAAGATCCGAAAATTTATTTAATATTTGATTTGCCGGGTCAGGTAAGTCAATTCTGTGATGTTTGGTTTAAATATGGATCACACAATTAATCTTTTTACCTGTAAACTTTTATGTGTATTAATCAATCACTGATTACCATTCGATGTTGTTCTGTCTCAGTTATGCTTTAATAGAGGCACGCTCAAAAGGTTGATTTAATAATAAAATAAAATGTTGTCACTACTATATTAACTGACTAGATATAATCAATCAAGCTCAAGCATCTAAAGGGTGATTTATTAACGAAATCTAGCTGTATATGTTACCTATATTTGAAAATTTAACGTCTATATGTACAAATATAAACAGTGTGCTATTCTGCGTGTGTGATCGATCTGTTTCCATAATTTTCGATAACCACTTTGATACGTACTGCCACCTCCTTTTATTTCCTTTTATGTATTGTTACTGAATCCTTGAGAAAACCCTCCATTACCGAACTGTGGACATATTGATTTATCGTTTACTGTAGTCTCGTCTACAAAAATTAACTCATATTGAATAACCAACCTTATTGTACACTACATTTGGATATACTTATTAAATACTGATACTGTTAAATGTTCATAATCAGTTATGATAGTTGGTGAATTTAAAGTTGGGCGCAGTTCATTTGATTTGTTGAAGGTGTGCACATACGAATTCGTACTTTTGTCATAGCTTAGAATGTAAACAAATGAAATAATTTTATTGAATCTTATGGCATGAATTGTGTAGATTTGATTAAACCAAGGTGGCAACGTCTTAAATATTCCATCGACATACCAATAAGACAAAATAGAAATTCATTCTTCACCTTTTCTAGTGTCACATAAAAGAAAATTTTCTTCTCTCGCAGTAGTCTTATATTCAGACGTTAGGTTCAATGCATTCAGTGAACATAGATTTAGTAATGTTGCCTAATGGTCATGCATACTCTGACTTATCTGTTTCACCCTAGATCATAGATGAAGTTGAGCTGACTCTATATGAGATAAATCGGCAGATACAATAGTTAGGATTTGATTTATCGTTTCTGTTGATGAAGCTGTTTAAACTTTTATTTTGCTAATTGTTTTGTATCTATCTAATGTATTCTCTAAAACAAAAAAATGTCCCTTTGGCTAATAACTTTATAATAACTACATACTTTGTATGACAGCATGATCTACACTTCACTGTACGATATTTCTCACATCTCCAAATGTTCTTGTCGTTAATTACTCTCTGTTTTCTGAAGGTTTAGCCATTCACAATCGAAACTTGCCATGTTTATTACTTTTTATATATTATATATGGTGTAAAAAAATTATGATCTGGAATAGAGTTCGTTCCCTTTACATATAATTGTATCATTTTAAACTATTATCGGATTTATTTGTAAAACAATTAGATACAAATTTCCAAAAAATGTAATCACTTTCGTTACAATTAACTGATTGTAATTTAGTCTAATATCTTTACATTTTCTATCACTTCCATCTGTCACTCAATACCTAGTTCTAAGTTATTTCAAAATGAACAGCTAGTCACTTTTTATTTGGTCACTTTTATTAATATGCACCCCTTTTTATTGATTTAGCTTATTGATGTTATGTTCCGCACATTTTTCACTTATCATTTTGCATATTCTTTTATTGGAGTCTACTATCTGAATGTCTACATTTACCGAGATGATTGGGTTCGACAATTTTTGTCTTAAGAAATTGTTGTTATATCTTGGTTTGGTCGGTTCTAATGTTCTCTTAATCTACTTCTTATCAGCATTAATCATCAAGATATCTGTAACATATGTCACTGCTTGATAAGCATTAAACCGACATCCAAATTTAGATGTATATCGTGTAATATTATTTGAAAATAAAACCTATTTAGTTTACTCCCATTTCAATATTGAAAATAAGAGAGAAAGAAACAGTTTTACTTACTAAATTAATCATTATTTCCTTCTCTTGATATAATATTAATGTCGAAATCTAGGCCTTTGATTCAGTCAAATGCGTACATACCATATTGCTCTTACTTAAAACAAGACAATCATTCAAGCAAATAATAAATGACTATCTCTAGTCTTTATTATCTCTCAAGGTCACATACATTTATTATTGTTTGTGTGTATATACCTACTATGCATACATATAGACAACTAACCTAATTTTTAGACACCTAGATAATCACGTGAGACACAGGGTCAGACACTTTTTTTTCAACACTTAACCGGTAGGTAGGTAGATAGAGATGTATTATGACTCATTTGCAAATCATCATCCCATCATCATTGTCGTCTTTATTGTTAGTGCAATTTTCTTTATTTTATAAAGTTTTCAAAACTCAAGTTATAACTTAATCAAAAATTTGCTTAACATATCTGGTTATTTATGTAGACGACTAATGTTTGCAAGAATATTTTGATTGGAATATTTAAAAAAATGTAATAAAGAATAGATGTGTATATTGCTTGGAGTATTTAGTATGTCCATTGAAAGTCATTCGGTTAAAGAATGTTTTGATTGAGATCATGAACCGATTGGTGTTAGACCATCATTAAAAACCTGAAGCACTGGACGGCCGTTTCATCCTATTGTGGGACTCCTCGGCAGTGCGCATCCACAATCCCGCTCGCGGGATTCGAACCCAAGACCTTCAGTCTCGCGCGAAACGCTTAACCTACTGGACCACTGAGCTGGCATCCAACGGTGTTAATGCCTAACCTCAACCAATCCACGAAATTGCGCGACCATCTTCCATTGTACTGAGGTAGATACCTGTCTCTACCCAACACAGATTAGCTCCACTGGTCACGGCTACTACGAAATGATCAATTTTTTAAATATTATTAATGTTAAGTTCCAACTATTAGGATTGAATCTATTCTATTGTATACTATGTAGTAACATGGTTAAAACAAAAACTAAAAAGAATGAGAGCTTTATTAAATGAATCATAAATCTCATTAGTTACTTATCTACGCTTGTTTATGGTGGATTCTGTTTATGTAGACAGTAATTTTTCAAAGAATTCAATTTCAATATATTATTACAACCACGGTTTATGTTGATGATCATGTTTAGGAGAACTGTTAATAAATTGATCGTCAAATCATTCGGGTAAAAAAAAACTTACGTCAACATGTACATTGTAAGGCTCTTAGAGTTCATATAAGAAACACTGAATGTTTATGTTTCTACCTTCGTTACAGTTTTAAAAATGTTTAAATAGATAAATTATATCTTCTAATCGTGTATTGAAGAAGAAAATTTTACCTTAAATCTAAATAGTAAGAAAAACTTTTAGATGATTATTCGGTTATTGTGTAAGTATCTCTAATTATCCTTGTAAACATATTGACTTGATTAATAGTTTTTTAAAACGAATAAGTCGGAAAATGAAAATTAACAGTGTCAAGATGCCTTCTTTGTACACTAGAACTAATCTTAAGGTAACAGAATTATTTTTTACCAGTCTAGATACTCAACATACATTTTTCGATACAGTTTGAAACCTGCTTCAACAATTTCACATTGAATAACCTGGTTGAATCTGTTGTTTCCATCTAACCATCATATAGTTTGTGTTATTCCCAATAGATGAATGTATGAACTGGGTCGCCTTGTAACAAACTATTCTAAATAGGAATTCTCATATATTCTTCTGTAAATTATGGAGATATTTGGTCAAGAGTTCAAGTCCGATTCCATGAACATACATAAACCGATAGTTATAACAATATAGGCCATATATGTGTCATACAACCTGGCTATCCAAAATATTATGTGTATAACCTTCAATTAACTATGTTTGATATCAGGTTTGCTAAACTCAATATAATCTACTAATCAATATCTGCCTGTTAAATAGTTTAATGTTTCTGATGAGAAATCTGTTTTCTTAAAATTTCTCTGAGGAAACGTGGTGATCACTTAAAAATTACAATCGATGTAACAGTCTGTCATGAATCAACGATATAATTTAACACTTATATATCCTTACTATAATCGATTTCTTGCAGAAACAAATTGTCTGTATTAATCATTTATTAAGTAATAATTACTGATTTCATTTTCCCTACCTCTTAGTTTCAAAAAAATCTAGTGGATTTTAAA
Organism: Schistosoma mattheei; assembly: GCA_944470405.2. Classification (NCBI taxonomy): domain Eukaryota; kingdom Metazoa; phylum Platyhelminthes; class Trematoda; order Strigeidida; family Schistosomatidae; genus Schistosoma; species Schistosoma mattheei. Next base: position 36,212,608 of record OX103944.1, read on the forward strand.
ATGCTTATAGGTACCAATGTCTAGGTTGAACCTGATCGTTTCGAATAAATTGAGCATTGAACAGAAAGCTAATAATCATAAAATAATTATGCTAAAAAGAACTGAAAATGTTCACGAATGTAGCTTAAATATTTCTTAATTATTTATTGATGAGTACCTGGTGATTGACTGAATCATGAAGACGTCAACATCTGGGGGAAGCATGGGATACAATGGACAGCTAGGATGCAGCTGGACGATCTAGAATTCGCAGATGATCTGACTCTTCTATCGCACACGCAACAACAAATGCCGGAGAAGACGACCAGTGTAGCAGCAGTCTCAGTAGCAGTATGTCTCAACATAAACAAAGGGAAAAGCAAGATTCTCCAATACAATCCAGCATGCATCCATCGAATCACACTTGATGGAGATTTGGAAGATGTAAAAAGTTTTATATATCGCGGCAGCATAGTTGATGAACACGGTGGATCTGATGCAGATATGAAGGCGCGGATCGGCAAAGCAAGAGCAGCATATCTACGATTGAAGGACATCTGGAACTCAAAACAACTGTCAATCAACACCAAATTCAGGACTTTCAATACAAACGTCAAGACAGTTCTACTGTATAGGGCGGAAACTTGGAGGACTACGAAAGCCATCATCTAGAAGATACAATTGTTTATTAACAGCTGTCCACGCAAAATACTCCGCATCCGTTGGCCGGACACTATCAGCAACAACTTACTGTGTGAGAAAACAAACCAGATCCCAGCGGAGGAAGAAGCGCTGGAAGTGGATAGGACACACATTGAGGAAAGCACTGAATTGCGTCACAAGACAAGCCCTAACTTGGAATACTCAAGCCCAAAGAACACATTAAGCTGAGAAATGGAGACAGACATGGGAAGAATAAACAACAATTGGATAGAACTGGAAAGGAAGGCTCAGAACAGAGTGGGTTGGGATTGCTGATCAGCGGCCTATGCTCCATTAGGGGTAACAGGCGCAAGTAAGTAAGTAACCTGAAAAATAGAAAACTTACGTCGGTTTTGTCAGATTGTAAAATTAATCGACAGAATTCAGTTAACACTAAAGATTAAACAAAATATTATTATCATAGGATTATTGTATGAACGGAGATTTGGTGTGAAATCACAGAGTGCTTTGGCAAAATACGAAAACTATATATTGAATGTATCATTTGCACATCTTCCATTAGGTGTCATTTACATTTTTTCATGATTCTCCCAATATTGTTTTTACTTCAATTTCTCTCTGTTCTCTTCAACTCGATCTTAGTTTTCTCTTGCCAGGTATTTCGCTCCTAATTGGTGTTACATACTACCTATATCTGTCAACATATGTAGCACATCCTACATTAACTATTAAACCTAACTGTTATTATAAGTTTCAAGCTTATTATTTGCATTGTTTTTCCTCTATTCTTCAAGGTGGAATTATACACACATCATCCTTGTATGCGTCAACTTGTCTGTTATCTTACAAATAAACCAACCAATTTAAAAATAAACACTAAAAACCAATTACCACCCCTCTCATCAATACAGTCTTCATCATCCTTACCATTATCTAAAGATGAAGTACCTAATTCTCTTGATTTACATTTAACATCAGTACATTTAATTGATTCACATTATTGTTCAGATGCTGGAAAATTTATCGCATGTGTATTAACTTCTTTATCAGCTATGCTACAATTATCTATACCACATGTAAATATATTAAGTAAAGCGGATTTAATTGAACAATACGGTGAATTAGATTTTAATTTGGATTTTTTCACAGAAGTATTAGATTTACAATATTTAATTGATTGTTTACATAAAACTACAAATAATAATGATCAGTCACTATTCAATAGTAAATATACACGTTTAAATCAAGCTATCATTGATTTAATACAAGATCGTTCAATTGTTCAATTCTTGTTATTGGATATACAAGATCTATCACATATAGAACGTGTTATGCGTTATGTGGATCGTGCTAATGGTTATGTGTTTGGAACAAATGAACAGCACAATCTTCAAAGTTTATTACATTCAGCTTCTGGTGTTGAACTGGCACCTGATTGGATAGGTATGATTCAAGAAAAATATATGTCTAGAAAGAATGATGATGATGATAATCATAATACTAACAGTAATGTACAAAATGACGATGAGCCTCATATTGATTTATTCGCTTAAGTTTACTGGATGAAAGTTATGAAAGGATTATCTTGTAAAATTCTTCTCTCTTTTTTCTTTTCTATCAGTTCTTAATGTACAGCCACCAATGTAAAGTCCTGTAAATACTTATCAGCGTTTTATCTTCTAATTATTTATCTGTAATTTGAATAGCAGTTAATCTTTCTGATGTCAAACTAGTGTTTATTTTAAGCACAATATTGCGCTGATGACATCCAACTTGCAATCCAGAACATTTGGATGTGACTTTTAAGATACACTAACACAGTTATTCCAATATAAAGTAAATCTTTTTTTATATGGTTTATTTACTTTTCCTTCTATATGTGAGTAGGGTTATGTACGTTCGTTGGTTAAAGCGAAGAAGATTTTACGTCGTATGCTGTATCACATTCTATCACAACATGAAATACTAATTGGAGTAACAATTTCCGATAGAGGGAGTCGAAAAATAGATAAGATATAGTTGTCTTTCCTTTCTAACTGGACGATTAGAGGACAACAAATATGCAATCGAGTAGCCATATTTGTCTAGTTTGTTTAGTGGTGATCGAATTTTATAAACCGAATTGCAATGTAATGACACGACACTCGTCGTCACCCATTGATCAATCAATTATAAATATCTCAATCATACAGATGGACAGTGACAATCTGACTAGCTTAGTGATGACGTCTCGGGGCGCAAAACTGAGTAACCCGCGTTCTAATCCCACAGGGAGCATCAGTTCACTTAAGATCACAGGTTTGTTTTGCTGTCAAGTGTCAGAGTTTCCTGCCAACTACTTCCAACTATCTAATAAAATACAAGTATAAACAATAGTTCCGTTATCTCTATAATTCAACCAAAGGTGTCAAAATTTATCAACATATGTTAATCCACACACAGTAAGCCCTAACTGACTACTGTGCAAGATTTTCTCTCTTCAGTTCAAGCATTTAACCTGTAATCTATAGATCTCAGGTTTAAATCTTATTACTGTTACAAAGGTTTAGGCGATCAGCTAGTATCGCTAGCTTCTATAATATTCATCGTTACACGTTAGATGAATAATACTTTTATTTGGTCGTCTATTTTACAGGTACTAGTTACTGATTCTATTCATTGAGTTGTAAATTCCCAACTGAATTACTATTCCACTAGATTCTACACTCCTCTATTCAGACATTTCGTTCGCCAATTTCGGTACATGATAAAAATATTATATATGACCGAAGTCTATGCAATGTAAATGATCATAAATTTTTTTAGCAGGAATTATTTAACATAAACCATATTTTTTTAATTTTCTTTGCATGAATCTTTGATTAGAAGCGGAGAATTATTCTTAGTAGAATTTGAGCTAAATTATTTCTTTCACATCACTATTACACAGTGTAGCTGAAATCAGTCAGTCAATTATGAGCAACACAGAACCTGATACATGTGCCAGTCTGTCCAATTCACCATACCAAATCAGTATCATTAAATTAAATTATCAAGAGAGATGATAGAGTAGTAAAAGTAGTAATATCATCATTGGTAATAGAAAAGTTTATGCATAGACAATATGGTTCGAGATAAAAAGAATGGATTGGCGGAACTTAAAACATAGTTCTCCAAGTTTCCGCTCTATACAGTAGAACTGTCTTAACGTTTGTGATATGATGGAAAGAAAAGTCAATTTTCGATTGATTTACTCATTATGAGTTTTGTTCAAGATGACTTCCGTTTTGATTCAATGTAATGATTACTCAATGCAGTATTTATTTTCTTTTCTCGTATGATATTTTATTCTGTATAATATGCGATATTCTTGTATTCCATTGACGTGAATTATGCTCAGTATGTGATTTGTTATAACTCTAAGCATTTTTCATATATGTTGCTACATTCTGATTATTACTCAAAATGGGTGTACAATCAATATATAAATGAGTGTATTTTCTACTAGAGTTGTTGTCGTCGTCGTGTTTTAGGGTTAATAAATCATCACTTATACCAGTCTTTGTGTTCTTACTTTCGCGTCGTGGGAATTGTAGAGTTCTCTCGTTCCGAGTATAAGTGATAAGCGTTTCCGACATAACAATCAGCGACGACCAGATACAAAAAGTAGCATTAAAAGAGCCAAGACAATAAGCATTCAAACGACAAGTTATAACAGTTTGTATTGAAAGTTCTGAATTTGGTGTTGATTGACAGTTGTTTTGAGTTCCAGATGTCCTTCAATCGTAGATATACTGCTCTTGCTTTGCCGATCCGCGCCTTCATATCTGCATCAGATCCACCGTGTTCATCAACTATGCTGCCGCGATATATAAAACTTTTTACATCTTCCAAATCTCCATCAAGTGTGATTCGATGGATGCATGCTGGATTGTATTGGAGAATCTTGCTTTTCCCTTTGTTTATGTTGAGACATACTGCTACTGAGACTGCTGCTACACTGGTCGTCTTCTCCGGCATTTGTTGTTGCGTGTGCGATAGAAGAGTCAGATCATCTGCGAATTCTAGATCGTCCAGCTGCATCCTAGCTGTCCATTGTATCCCATGCTTCCCCCCAGATGTTGACGTCCTCTTGGTCCAGTCGATCACTAGGAGAAAGAGAAAGGGTGAGAGTAAGCAACCTTGCCTGACACCGATCTTTACCTCAAACGAATTTGTTAACTCTCCTCCATGCACGATTTTGCAGTTTAATCCATCATAGGAATTCCTTATGATATTGACTATCTTCTGAGGTACGCCGTAGTGTCGAAGAAGCTTCCATAGTGTTGTTCTGTCCACGCTATCAAATACTTTTTCGTAGTCAATGAATTTGATATAGATTGATGAATTCCATTCATTTGATTGTTCCACAATGATCCGTGGAGTTGCGATTTGGTCTGCACACGATCTATCCTTACGGAATCCTGCCTGTTGGTCTCAGTGTTGGGCGTCTACTTAGTCGTTCATTCTGTTTAACAATACCCTGTTGAAGACTTTTCCTGGTATTAAGATAAGAGCAAGTGAACTACAAGAACATCGATAACCCGCGTTTTAAAAAGTGGTAAAAGATGTCATGCTAGTTCATTGGTCTTGAGGCAAAGAGGGTTCGTGGATGTACACTGTTGAGAGTTCCATACTAGGGCGAGGCAGATGTCTAGGGCTTTCTGGTTTCTAGTACTGATCTAGCTAAAACTAAGAAAATGTCATATAGTTTAAACCTTGGTATTGATCGAATCCTACCAGTCAACTTGTAATGTAACCGCTTGACCAAGCCCTTGACACTATTTTATTGATATTGGACAACTGTAGGCAAACTGCAAGAAGCACTGGGCACATGTCTCATGATATTTGACACTAGTTAGCTTGAATCACTTTATGGTTAACATTTCTGACTGTGATACTCACTGTAGACAACTGGGATCTCAAAGAGCCTAATTCCCCCCATAGATTCCGGATAAACTTTACTGACGAGTTCCAAGAAAAAAAAATCCTACGTCCAGGGTCCTTTAGCGACTACCTCCTAAATCCCTGATATCTAACGCTTGAGAATACGAACTTAACTACTTGTTCATATAAGCCACAATTATCTATTTCAAACTGCTTCTTTATACAATTAGGTAGTTAGAAAAGTAAGACTAATATCAATAATAAACATCACTTTCATTCATAAAAGTCATCTAATCTTACATTTTGTTGTCCTTTCAATTTGTTCAAGATGTTTTTGTTTATTTGCGTTTTCTTTATCGTCTCTCTCACCAAGCGTACAATTGCATAGTGGGATTTATTTTCCATACACATATGACTCATTATTGTCTGTCCATATTAGATGAATCTACCTGATTTGTTTCATTTCAAAAAGTACAGTTTGTGTGTGTGTGTATCTTCAAATAAAAATACATTGTAGTTTGGTTAGTTAGTTAGATAGTTGGCCTAGAAAGTTCATGTTCCCCCCCCGTGTTAATTCTACTGAAATTAATATACGGGCTATATATTGAAATAAGATTATTTCAATTTATGAGTGAAAAGTAATGCAGAAACTCTACAGTTCACATCAGATAAAGCCTTCGTGAGATTAGGCTAAGGAAAAATCATGTGTTCTGGCCTATGTAAAAAGATAAGACCGTATTTTATTCTAAATGCTTCAAGGGATAGATGGCTAAGTTTGTAGATTATCATATTGCACGTTTTCTGTACATATTTGCTTTACCGGCAAATTGTGTCCTGTATGTTCAAAACAATTAAGCTTCATATTAGGAGATATGAAATTCAGATTGTTTTTTCGAGAACCTACCATCAATCTATTCGTTTATATGATAACCATTTTCGAACTATATCATTGACACGATTGACTGAAATCAATAGCAGAAAATCTAAGATTCAAGAGTAAAGATGTACTTTAATCTCCACTGGAATGTAATGGAAGTAATATCTTTACTATGGATGTGAGTTAGAAAAGTTGAGCCCCGAAAATAATTCTTATCTGATTACCCTATGGGTTTTCATCAATAAGGTTTTAAAAGCATGGAGCTAATACAACTAAAACAGCTCATAAAATGGCTGTGGATCATCGAACTTAAATATTGATTCTTTTGGTTTTCAAATCTCCAAAACCACTACTGCTAGGCTAGTTTTAGTTTCCGTATCCCTCAAAAAGAAATATCATTTCATATAAGGAACCAGGAAAACATGACATCCCACATACTTCTAACAGCCTTAAGATCCTTAGCATTAAGCACTTAAGAGTACACATTCCAATCTGTTTCATTTGGTTCAAACTATCCATGGTAAATAACCTGTCCTCATTCTCTTCACTTAATTAGCTCCATAGATCAAGTGAAATTGAGCAAAATTGTTAGTTTTAAAATGCAAAAAACCCTATAAACCTAATTGATAATATGAATATAGTAAAATCTAAAGATCATTTGAGTCATGAGTGAACACTACTGAAAAGATTTAGATTAGAAAGCAATAGGTATTTATTATTTCTAATCTACACTAAAAGTTTAATTATTATTGTTAGTTCATCAAAAATGATTTGACAATTGTTGATTTCACTTATTGAAATCATGATTCAAATGAAGCTAGACCACCATGAATGCCGAGGAGTCCCATACTAGGACGAAACGGCCGGCTCAGTGGTCTAGTTGGTTAAGCGCCTGGCGCGAGACTGATAGGTCCTGGGTTCGAATTTCGCAGGGTGCGAGATCGTGGATGCACACTGCTGAGGAGTCCCGTACTAGGATAGAACGGCCGTTCAGTGCTTCCAGGTTTTCCATGGTAGTCTATCTTCAATTGACTCATGATTCCAACCAGGGAAATTTCTAGAATCTCCACAACATCCCTTCTGATAATTGTTGATTTCTTCATTAACCATCAGGTGGAATTTATCATAACTCAATTGTCCTGATTACTGTATACCTTCAAATGTTCATGTTGAATAATGACATTCCGATTCAGATATCGACCAGCTTATTCAGATCAACCAATCCATATGGTCAGATGATTTTACTATATCTTTCCCTATTTAATTGTATTTAACTATATTGTCATTAATCCTTGAATGTTGTGCCAGAAATATAATTTCGTTATCAAAAGAAGAACACACACATAAAAAAAACACAAAAAAAAACCCATTTTAAAATCCATATAACGACAATGTTATTTCCGATTCATGTTGTATATTCAATCAAAATATAAAATCACAACCTTATTCAATTAAGAAATATTATTACTTTTTTTCAGAAAAAAAAAGATTATCTCCTGTAGAGTTGAATGTAATAATAATAATGTAAATTGAATCACATGTTTATCAAGACATTCAAAGTCGTATAACTGAAATTAGAAACTAGTATGATACAGACATCTAAGCGAGGAAACACAAAGAACATCACAAGTGCGTAGGAAGTAAATTTAAATGAGCACTGAATAAAGTACATACATTGATTGTTGTTATGTACGTTGTGTGTTATAGTGTTATTTGTGATTTATTCATTTATTTCAATTCGATTTAATTACAATCAATTAACAATATCCTGCTAATTCTTATATAATTCATAAATGAGTATATAGAGCTGTGGGTGCTATATATTCTCTCACAAATATCTTAATGATGTCTAATAATTATATTATTTATAACTCCTTTCAGAGTATCACATTTTCCACAAACCAATTAAAGTTAAACAATCTCGATAGGAATTTTACAGATGTTATTCACCGTTCCTGGATATGAAAAAAAAATCTTTTTTTGTTGTTCAAAAGATGGACTATAACTATCAGTGAAATCCAAGATATCCGTTTAGTTCTATTCGGGACACTTCATGTGATTATATTCCCATCCCAGTGTTAATGTTCACATTTAGACTTGAACCCAGCCCCTTTCTCTTCAAACACCCAATGTATTATCCACAGAGAGACACTAAATTCAAATAGCTCACTAACTTACGGAACAGGTATGAATTTAATTCTTATAGGTTTGAATGATCTTGAATAGACATATCCCAATTTAAACTTGTCGAAATTTAATCAAGAGTATCAACAATAGGATGATTCTAATACTTACAAACTAAATTAATACCTTTTAAAGTTTTTATTTGGGTCTGACTTTATCTAGAAAATCAGTGCGAACTAAATAGCACTGAACATCTATTTTACTTTAGCTTAAGACTACTGAAGAGGGTGTACTCACAATTTCAACACAAATCAAACCCAGGACATTCAAGTTTCACAAACGAGCGCTTAGTTTGTAAACTACTGATATGGCACCCCAAGTTTACGTTTCTTGATAACAGAAAAATATATGTGTCCAATGTTACCTGCTTTTCAACGGTTGTCTAGTTAAAGCCTGTCTGAAATGTGAACCGCTAATCGATCAACCTGCAGAAACTTACTATACTACATAGAAACATTTTGAAAACGATTGCATTTAAGACCCTCACGTTCCCTTCTAGGTATATTAACCTTTGATTAATCAGAACATTATGTAAACGAATAAGATATTGACCTTTAGTGAGTTCAGAGCATATGGTAACTGGATCTGTTTGAATTAAACTTGTTAATGACACGATAAAATAGTTGATTTTTCATCAATGGTCACAGTTTTCATTTAAAAAACCAGAATAGTTTTTCTCAAGTGATAATGAACTGTAGTTTCATGAACCTGAGATTAATATTAAATTTTGACTTTGAATAGGATTCACAAAAGTTACGCCAAATATATCCTTGAAATCTCTATTCTATTGATGAAATAACCTGAGATTTACCTTCCATCTAAATGTTTATATTTGAATGCATAAAAGTTTACAAATTTATATTACTTTACGTTGTCATTACGTAACTCTAAGGATATTCCGGACCCTAAATAAATATCGTTTTCTGGAAAAGTATCAGGCGTGCCTAATTGATGCGTATCAGAATGTGGAATACTTGAGCTCAAAGATTTTATCAATAATTTTCAACTATCAAATTCATTTTATCAAAAATACCTAATCAATGTTCTGCATCACTTTGAGAACTGTAGGTTAAAGTTACGGAAATGACTTCATGTGTTTACATTAAAATTTCACAATTAATAGTCACTCTGTCAAATAATTAGTATGCTTTTCTAAGATCCTCTCCAAGAAGTCATAGTTTTCTAACTGATAGCAAACATTTACATTAATCATAAATAAAAATAATATATTTATAATATACCAAAATAAGATTTTCTGACGTTTCGTGACTTAGTGTAAGTCACTTCTTCAGAGAATAAATAACCAAATTAAAATTAATCCAAGTTTAAATAGTACAACGGAACAATGCAAGAATAATAACGTCAGAAAATCTAATTTTCTACTCATTGGGATATTACAAATATATTATTTTTATTTATAACAATCAACCCAATGTTCAATTTATTCGAAATTATCAAATCAAACCTTGGTAATGATACCTATTTACATTAATCGACAGTTAAGTTACGGTATTGATGTAATGTATTCAAAAATTCACCAGGAAGAGTGTACGTAAAGTTCAATTCAATAGTTAGGAAGTGGGCACTAGGATGAATAAATTACATATAATTATAGAATCTGTAGGCACCATCCACATTTTTAAATATACCGTTATGTAATACACATGCATGCTAATGCCCTGTTCATTATTCCTAATTACATCACCCACTCATGTTACCACTACATTTTAATAGAGAGAAGTCATTGGAAAATTTCGAAGGACAAGCGAATCTTTCTATAAAGAACGATCCAAACAGCAAATAAATCTGTGACAAGTATTATTACAAAAACTCCGTGAAAATATGTTATAATTTATCAAGAAAAAATAGTGTAGGCGGACCTACATATATTTTGATTTTCAATAGACGGATTTCGATAAACTGTTATATTGTAGTAAACGACTATCGAATAAAGTGTAAGATATTTTAATTAATAATATCTACTACTACTACTACTACTACTACTAATAATAATAATAATAATAATAATAATAATAATACGATTCGACACATTTACATAAAATGTACATAAATGGTTGTGAATTATCTATTCAGTACTATTAATCACAAGGTTGAATAAGTAATCATTTTTCAATGTGTTCATATTGAAATTCACCGATGAAACATAAACGTTATTGATATTAAGTGATTGGAAATAATCGACAAAATACTCTGGATTTAAGTTTCATGCCAGTTGGTATTCATCGGATAGGAGCAGTTCAGTTCCTAGAGAAAAAGATTGGTAATAATCTTCTCTATCAGTTTATTGGTAGTATTCATTGGGAAATGTATTAATGTAATGTAATTAGTAAAAAACCCACCACGATGAAAATGATAAGTGTTGTACAGTAAAAGTCAACTTGAGGTGCATTTATTTTATGTAAATATTTTCTTTTGATGTATGATATAGGTATCTCATATATTTCTTAAACTTGTACTTACTAATTAAGTACGCCCGTTACCGCTCGTAGAGGAGCATAAGCTGGCTACCAGTATTCTCCATCCAACTCTATCCTTGGCAATTTTCTCCAGTTGTTCTCAGTTTCTATTCACTTTTGATGTCTGCTTTCGATTCTCGACTCAATGTGTCCTTTGGCCTTCCTCTTTTCCTTTTCTTTCCAGGATTCCAAGTTAACACTTGCTTTATGATGCAGTTTGATGATTTCCTCATCCTATCCACCTCCAGAATATTTTCCTAGTTTTCTCATAATCTGGAAGCCGGTTTGTTCTCTACCACAATAGGCTGTTGCTGATGGTATCCGACCAACGGACATTCAGTATCTTGCGTAGACAATTGTTTATAAATAGCTGTAGACTCTGTAAAATAATGTTGAAACCTCTTGTATTCAGTCTCCATGCCGTTGTTGTGTCTTCCTTTATTCAGTACTATATGTTTGATATGAGCGAAAAATATTCCCAACACAAGATATGTAAAATTGAAATATGATTCTCATCTTCTAAGTAATCAGTTTTTTGAATTTCCAAAAAAATATGTATGGAATTCTTTAAACAGTAATTAGCTGTTATTCCAATTCATCAAAATGTAGTTATTCTTGCTTCCATGAAATCTCTCTTCATCACGAAATATATTCAATATCTAAATAATAAAATCTCATCTCTCCAAAGGACAGATGAGTAGGATAGTAAGTGAACTTTAAAGGTGGTACTTTTTGTTTTCTCAATAATTATATTCACTACAGTTTTCGGACATTTTTCAAAAGCTTCTAAAAACAAGAGATTATCAAACATAATGGATTAATTAAAACAAAGATAAAACGACAACATTTCTGATTATATGTGGGCGCTTGAAAAAAAGATGACCCAAAAGCTTGAGCAGATCACCTTGAAACTCCAGTTGAATGAAACTTTTATCTACGAAATACATCATATAAATTATAAGTATAAGATACTGTTGCGAAATTAGAGCCATAAAACACCATTATATTAAAATATTGTGCTTGATGACGCTTATAGTTCTTGTAAGAGAATTTTAAACAATGCACCTCCCTGAAGATTATTAGAACCTTCAGGTAAATGAAATCAGAGATTTAATACTAAATTGTAACGTATTTATCAAGTGACTTGAAATTTTTACTGATATCCATAAAAAATTTAGTCACCATTTAATATATTGTGTAGATTTATTATTTTTAACTTAAAACAAATGTACAATAGTTATGTGATTTGTAGTTTTGATGATCTATTAATTGGAAGTTAACTTTCAACTATTTTTAATACAAAACCATCAAACTAGATGTGTAAATAGTATTAAAAAACCTATTTAAGAAAAGGTAAAATAAACCGTTTTACAGTATCTTTTTCTATGGTATGATACAGTTAGTCAGTAACAACGTAGAACTTCGTACGTACGTACATCAGTTCGAGTTGCCACACCACATTAGCACAGAGATTCAGTTGTCGATTCAAATTCCGTAGTGGTAGAGGTAGTAAGAGTATAAGCAGTAATCGGAAACATTAGGGCTTGAAGATGTTAGTCACGGAGTATAATACAGTGAAATAAATTTGGAAAGAAAATAAGGGACATGAAGAATTCAGAAGATTAGAATTTAGGAGAACACAAAGAGTGGATGCAACTGCGCCATTGTAAATGACTTTGAGCCATGTGATTCAAGGTCTCTAATCATCGGTTGCTATCATCTCGCGGATGCCCAGAACCAGGTAGTCTACACCTACTAACATGGTTCAGTTCAATTGTCAGTGACTCCGTGGATTCGTGCCATGTTTTGGTCTGGCCGCCCCTAGCTTTCTTCCAACCTACTCCTATACCACTGAACATAGCACGTCGAGGCAGTCAGTGGTTGGGCATACGTAACACGTGTTCCAGCCATCTCAACTGATGAAGTTTCACTACTTCATCAATTGATTTGCTATCCTTACCTAGTACCCGTTTCCTAACAGCTGCATTACTTACTCGATGGTCCCACGAAATACGAGCAATATTTCGAAGACACCTATGGTCGAATACTAGTAACCTACGAATATCCTCTACTCTTACCGGCCATGTTTCACCGCTAATATAAGACAGAACGAACTGCTGCACAGCAAACCCGTCCTTTGGTTGATAGACGGATATTTTGCCTACGCCATGAATGATGCAAGTTGGCAAAAGCCAATTGAGCCTTCTGTACCCGTGCTGAGATCCCGTCACACACCAGACCACAAGGGCTGATGAGACTTCCCAAATAAGTGAAGCGGTCGACACGCTCAACTACTTCACTCCCTACTATTAGTTCGGGTGTCGATGCCAACCAATCCTGAAGTAACATTTTGCATTTTGAGGGGGAGAATCGCATCACAAACATGCAAGCATGTTCGGGATACATTTACATCTTATTTATATGATTAGTGTTTCCATGAGGAGCATAGGGAAAAACATGATTGAAATATCAGGATTTTGATGATGTTTAGAGATTTAATTCAGTGGTATGGTAATTTGACTACAATCCGTTGGATCATATTTATGAGCCAGTAGCTTATTTATTAAAATTTGAACGATGTGGTTGTATCATTAACACGATGTTGAATCATTTAGACCGGTGGACACATTGTAAAATAATCGATCGAGTTTGATCAGCACGAATGGATTTTGACAAACATAAAATTGGTTACTACTCAGTGATCCGTCAGTTGTAAAGATCTCAGTCCTTCAAACGGTCAATCACTTGCCAAATGCATAAGAAATTACAATCACAAGAGTAGTAAAGCACAAAAGAAAATAGAGGATAAATCGTACAAAATGAATGAAAAGAAAATTTTACTGAATTAAACTGTATGCAATGTTTAATGTAGGATACAAGTACAATAAACCAGTATTACAGATGATCTCAAGATTACAACCCTTTGAAGTGAAATATTTTTGGAATTTGTAAAACAGAGAGAAATCAATTTAAACCACAGGCAGGAAAACGTTTTCTTAGTACAAGAGTATAGCATGAACTCATACACTAATTAAGTGTTATGGTCTGCTGCCCGAGTGGTTTCTGATATGTTTAGTTAACAGTTGAGAGGTAAGAGGTAGCAAGATTGAGTTTAAAAAGGTTAAATTACCGAAACCATAGAATAAGGTGTAGAAATCATGGGTATATGTGTTTATTCTTACTGATTCAAACAACGATATATAGACTGGCATCATGACAATCTATACAGCTCATACGTATCTCATTTAAGTTTGGCTCTGAGACAGTACGTGATTAGTCTGTGTTCTTCGATAATGAGTAATATCTCCACTGGAACATCGATTAGTCTGGCCGCGTATACAAAACATCGAAATGTTTTTAATCAAAAATATTAACCTTTATTAATGAAGCTAACACTTCTTTAATTGTAGATAACATCAGTAACAGCCTACTGTGGAAGAGAACAAAGAAAATTTCAGATAAAGAGGAAATTAGGAAAACACTTTGGAGATGGATGGGATACTCATTACGGAAATCATCAAAATGCATCACGAGGCAAGCGTTAACTTGGAATCCTGAGGCGAAAAGTGAAAAGAGAAGGATCAAGGAACACTGGGTCGAGAATCGCAAGTAGACATCAAAAGAGTGAATAGCAACTGGAAACGATTGTACAGGACAGAGTTGAATATAGAATACTGGTGGGTAGCCTATACTTCTCTACAGGCGTAAGTAATTAAGTAACATTTACTCATCTAATTATTAATGTTGGCAACATATCATCAATGAGACGAATATAACTTTGTGACAGTCTTTAACTAGCGTATTAAAATCGTGAGTCTTTATCCCTGTAGCTATGATTAATACTGACTATGAATTTAAGCCTGCAAGTTGAGATTTTAATTCTAGACATATTGAAGTTCATACATAAAACATCTATTTGCAAATGTAAGTTGACGTAAACACCGAACATTTTTCATGTAAACATTTTCAGATTGAAGTTTACCCTTTTTCAATGAAGAATAGAATTTCGTCACTGTTATATGTATGAGTCACTCATACAAATTGTTACAGGTTTATCCATTTATTAATTTCATACGTAAGTCGTGATTAACTATCTTAATGTCCAAAGAGAACAAAACATTCAGGACATTGAATATGTTCAGTTGCTTTGAATTCTACAGATATCAGTGTTAATGACTTCTGGAATTTAGTAAATTTTAATGAGATTGTTTGTATAACTAGTGGGATGAGATGAAATTAATTCTTTCAAACTGCCTAGACAGCATAATAAGTTTGCTTTCGACTATCATGTACTAAGATTTTTATTAAACGTGCCCTCTTTCTTTTAAAATGACTTGGAATTATTTCATCTCTTGTTGTTTTCCTGTGATCTCACAGACCACATGGAATTTGAAGCCGAGAACTATTTCACTCTGCAATTTTCCAACCTCTTCACTAAATTGTACGTTTCCGATTTATGGACGTCTGGATAGATTATTATTATAGAAAATAAAAACTTTTCACTTTAATTAATTGTTAATATTGAATGCCAATATTGCAGTTCGAATTGTGACATAATATTAATTTGAATGGAGGATACTTTTAAGAGGTCCGTCTTTAGTAAGCACTAAACTAAACTTCGAATACAAAGTAAGACTAATAATTAGTTTAAATGTCAACAACCAATAGTTCTCACTGTGATACTTTACATTAAAAATATTATTAGAAGAAAACCAAGTAACTTTTAAAGGCAAAGTAAATCAATAAATCCACATTTTCAGTAAGATTAGTCATGCTTACCGAGGCTTCCAGGTTCAAATTCATTTAGTTTTATGGATATAAATTATCGAGGGTTTCAAAACTAGGCTTTAATAAGTCCACAACTTTGTAATGAAAATATCTTTAAACAAGTGTCTATGCGTGTTAGTGATACAATTTGTGGAGTAAACTGGAGTAACACGACAGATAAACAGTATTTTATTAAACTATTCACCTTAGTTCTAATTTATTTGAGTGCCATTGTTGAATACATTCAAATTAGATTAAATGTAAAATTCAAAAGGAAAAAGTACGAATATTCCACTTCATTGGACAAGATTTGACCTATACTGATTTCAAGGTCAGAACCCATGGTACACTCACACTGGTTACAAGTGAGCTTTCCAGACTACAATGATCAATAATAAATTAAGTTTATTAATCGGTCCCTATAATGACGTTTATCTTAGTGCTTACGTCGCAAAATCTAAGTATATAATTTCATTATCATTAGGAACTAGACATCATTCAATCAGCCTTTATCTAGAGGTCAGTTAAATTAAAATCCAAATTGTATGCAAGTGATATGATAAAAATTTGAGAATGACAGAATTACTGCTGAGATATTCAACTAATATCGATGTAAAGTGCTAAATTTTATATCAAATTATATGAGATACTTCTTTAAACTATGGGATTTACGAGCACGACAATCGAATTTGTGAGGAAACCTGAATTCACGAAGTTATTGTGTTGGAGTAAGCCATGTAGGTAGATGCACACAGCTTAGTTAGGGTTCTTGAGATTATTGTACTCGATAGTTGAAGATGTTGGGCCCGGATGGCTCACAGTCAGTCGCAATCAGAAGAAATTTCATTATTTGTCTTAAAATACTTCTACTTTTATTCGGCGAATTAATGGCTACTTCCCGATTCATGTTGTCTATGCTTAAATCTTTTCTACCATTGCTGATACTTTTATTACTTTTAATACACTGTTAATTGTCTTAGTAATTTCATTTCACTGGGCAAATGTGATGTGTCAGGTTCTACGTTGTTTGTGACTAACTGATTGACTGTACATCAATGGAAATCTCAGATATAATCAATCAGTGATTTGTATCAACTTGTTAAACAAGAAAATCAGTATAGAAAACTGCATTTAAATCGAAAGGTTCAACATTGAATAAGATTTAAATAGACTGAATGAAGCTCTTCATATTGAGTGTGTTGCTACCAGACTGAATAATAAGTTGGCAAACGTAGGTTGACAGTGAGACATACAACCTGTAAACACAATAGATGCATGAAAACATCTAGAAGCTTGAGATACGGACAAACAACAGTCGATAGACAAATAGACATATACATAATTTATGTTTCATTTAAAATCATTTTCCAGTACATTGAAAAATGATTAGATAATTCAGTGACCAATTATAACAACAAACGTAATGCTGATTAAATCCCTAGGCCTAGTAACGAAACGCTGATCCTTAAGTGTTAAGAAAAATTAAAAAGACATGAAGGAGTGGTTATCTTTATTTGGAGTCATAAATTTATTCTGAAGTATATACTAAACCTTGTTTTGACTAATGATAGTTGATGCTTCGTCTTCTGAGGTTGAAGCAATTAAATAGCGAGTATTGTGCAAACTTAGTTAAATCGGATACTGCGTAATTTAGTTCAATAATATACTTTTCATCTGTTTTAAATGGTTAGTTTTCTTCTAAGAGTAGAAATAAACCGAATTGATATTAACTTATTAATGTATAACTTGCTCTATTCAGGACATTTACTAAGCTCATTTCATCGTTGTTGTTTTGAACATATGAGGACGTGAAATTTTCAGTTTAGATTTGCAATTCCTATGCTTCATCAGTTTTCACTGTGAGTGAGGTCATATGTTCACTTTAGACAGCTTGGGAAGTTCACTAGAACTTGAGCAAAGTTATGGCTTAGTACTAATTACATGAATCTACATTTGGTTCTTAAGTGGGACTAAATTTTGATTATTCATAATATGATTCGTTTGCTTCTAAAAATAGAAATATTTACTCATTTATCCGTACAACAGTGAATTGACAGTATGAAGACTGAGTAGAAGACGAGTTAGGTAGATAATAAAACGAATAAACACACAAAACTGCGCATGTTACATGAATAGATCGGAAACCCCATAAGTAATAGTCATGAGAACATACAATCACAACACCATTGGCCTGACGCTTTTCAAAATCTTGAAATTGCTGAGTCGAACATGATTACAAACGCATTATATTTTAACCAATCGAATATAGTCCATTTCTAATACACTTGAGTCATCATATAGAAGCTTACGGGGGGAGAGAGGAGATAATTAGTGCAAGTCATTTCATGTTACCACCATATTTGCGTAGGCAATTGACCTAGAAGAAACCAACCAATAAACTATTTGAAATTGACATCATTACACTAAACGATCAACAAAATGTTTATACAAACCCTAAAGGAAGCTATGGTATCGTTTTTAACGGAGTGATAATACTGTGTCCTGGTGATTATATACACCAACCTGGATGATTAATTTCCTTCCAAAATAATTTGGTAAGTTATTTTACATGTAATATAATATTTTCTGGGTGTAATGTACTCGAATATAAGTTCATATTGTATAGGTATTTAATTTAGTAAGACAAATTATTTGGTATTTTTGCATTTACTTCATATTTTACCAGGTACGATAAGATCGATTACATTGATTGCTCGGTTGTTTGTAGTTCGAAGGTATTAATTAGACCATTTAAATGATTTTCAAAGTGCTTACGAGATCCATAGGTTGTTTTGTTATCAGAGGTATTTCCTTCTAAACATTTAGTAAATATTAGGTTGCTAACTTGTTTTTTTTTACTGCCACGTCTCAGTAAAAAGAAACTACAATGCCAGTAGTGTTAGTGCTCAATTTGTCAGTGGGTTGTTTTTCAGTCCAATTGATTTACTCATTATGTAAATTGTACTGCAAAACTAATTTCTCATTAAGATTCACACTTATAAAGTATAGAGTATGTGGTTATATCAGACACTGAATTTCCTCAGTCTACAACTAACCGTTTTATGTAGTACAAAGAGAATGATTCGATTCATAAAGGTGTTAGTAAGACGAGATTGTTTTGACAAAACTTGAATGGTTTTAGGATCTACTCAGAATATTAGATAACAGTTTCTTAACGAAAAGATCTTAGTATTATCTTTTTAATCTGATATACATAAAGGTTGTAATGCATGATTTCACTGTAGCAAGAGCTTTTGCATTCAGTGACTCATAGATAGTATGTTGAGATCATTACCAAACAAAATATTTCCATATATGGGGACTCCATTTGAGTGCTGAAAGCAACTAGAGATACATTTCCAAGAAAAGACAATCTTGTACACTTCGATCCAAATAAGTAAATATTTTCCATTGAAATGATTATGGTGTGTTAAATGATTTTAAGCGGACTGAAATATCCCGATTCATATAGTTAGAAAATGAGTCACACCCTGCAAGATTGAACACTGAAGAAATTCCCAACCTCAGATAACGAACTTGTTTTGACTGAGGTGAATTAGAATTATTAATAAATTTCGAGCTCGCTGTGTTCTGCTTTGTTAAGTAGATTATTCAAAATTAAACCTTTCACTTTTTGTAAGTTTATGGTCTCGATTAAGAAAGGATTATTGATTTCTGAGCAGGACTGTTTGAAGTGTCATGGATTAGTAACTGCATATGTTACAAAATTGACAAGAGCATCAGTTTTTTCAGCTTCCATTAAATCTTGACAAAATCTCCATTCGTTGCCTCATCAATTGTGATAATTCTTTCCTTTCGATAATTTCCGTTCCACGTATTGTGAAGTTAACTTTCAAATAATTACACTGTATTACGTAGATCCCACTGATTTCTGAATATTGTAACCAAACTATGGAAAGGTTTTACTCAGGTCTGCGTCCTAAACACAAGATAAAGTACATATTTAACCATCAGTCGATCCTGTATGGGATTATGGGCTATTTTAGAAAATATTAAGGATAAGGTAAGTTTCTGTAGATTACGCCGAGTTGTGATTAGAACAATTCGGAAATGGATATCTACTAAATTCTTCATTAGCCTATATACTCACTGTGTTGCTTTGTGGTATACACAAGAAGACAGTTCGTAAAATCCACCCTGCAAACAAAAATCAAGGGAGAAGTTATCTACTTCAGTGAGTACAATCTTTTGTTGGATGATTAGGCATTCGGAGTCTAAGTTTGTTTAGTTATCACAACTCACCTACAAACCTCAGAGAATGTGTTGTTTTGAGAATACAAATCCACATTATTCAGAAAGCACTACAAATAGTTCAGAAGTTTTTTTAGTAATTTCAGGGGTCTCGTTAAGGATGGGACTGTTATCGATTACACGCATAAATCACTAAAAGTTAGCATTCTCAGAAGATTAGTAACACTAATCAGCTTTATTTCTTTGTAGCGATTGTATTTTGAATCTGTTGAGTAAATGAATAGACAGTTGATTGTCATGTAGTGTATTCGTGAAGTTGGTTGACATTTAGTTGTTAATTATCAGTTCCATGATGTTAGTAACTGACTCTTGTTTAATGGTCATAGGGACATTTTGTCACGTTTGGTGGAGTAGAATTATTGCAATATGAGCAGGTAAAATTAATAAACAAGGAATGCGAAGTAAAGAACATGGTTTATCACTTCAAACAATCCAAATAACTAGCATACTGAAGTGTGGATCACGACGAGAGGATGTCGAATTACGTTGAAAGATTATAGGCCACCAGTTATTACACGGAACCCATGGCAACCAGAAAATTGTGTATAGGTCTTATACTTTAAATCTTACTATCTTATTTTTATTTCTTATCGGTTTAATTCTTCTCTTTGTCCATCAAAACATCTTTATTTCTCGTGGTTTTTGCCTTTTGTGTTACTTGATGTGGAAGCTTGAATCTACCATAGAGCTAAACGTGGGTGGAAAAGACTAGGATTCATGGAAAGATTACCTTAGGGTTACTAGAATGTAGTTCATTTAATAATTCTAACCAATACACTTTAATGAGTGTAATGTAGTTAGAGGCGGTTTGCAGATAACTCCGGATTTACGCTCTGTGTAGCTGATAGTGATCACCAATGCGTACCTGGAGTCTTCGATTGTGGATGAGCTAACATTATCTGATTGGTTCGGATTCATATCAGTGTCACATTCAGAGGTATTGCCGGGGAGCTATTTAAGCAGCTATTTGTCTAACTGGTGAGACCTATTTTGCAGAAATAGTAGATTTGCTCACTTTTCACGCAGTTTTGAACAAGTTCTAGTTTTGCTTATCTTTAAATTAATCGGCACTACCCAGTAGTCAGATAAAATATCTAAGTTAACAAACTAATATATCTGTTATTTATTCTCTGAAGAAGCGGCTCACACTGAGTCACGAAACGTCACAAAAATTAATTTTCGTAGCCATAGGGATATTACAAATATATTAATTAATTGATTTATAACAATCTACCCAATGCTCAATTTATTCGAAATTATCAAGTCGAAACTTGGTAATGATACCTATCTCAGTTAACGTCTGGAATATCAGTTTAATATACTAAATCAGAAGATCATTGACTTGTCGTCTGTAGCTGGATACGTAACCAATAATGAAGTGTTCGACTTACTGTTTTTACCTATTCTATATAGGTTCGAATATGTGCGATAAACCTAAATAGACAAGTTGCAATGTCAAGTGCAAACCAGTTGTAGTATTAAATGAATACAATATGCACTTGCTTACTATATAATACATAGCAAAAAATTTTATAACCTAACGTATTAGATAGGTAGAGTCAGAACAGTTATTCTTGAGATCCTTTTATAAATACATGATTGGAAAAGCTATAAAGTTAAGTATTTTCTTGATGCGACTCTGGAGTTTGATAGCTACAGAATAAGATCGTATGCCAATTATACTTAATGTGATAGCGATGAATTGCTCGACTGTGGCAGCCAACATTCCAGATGATACTGTTCGTTTATTTTGAGGAGACCAGGATGGTAAACTTACTGGTAGGTTTATGAGGACATGATAGTGTTAGCATTTTTATGTACCCTTTTGAAATTGCGATTACGCAGACAAATAGGTAGACCAAAAATAACTAAGAGAAATAGCAGCGATGATAATACCCTGGCGTAGTTTCATCTGGGGATGTAGTGAGAATTAACTAGCCCCCTCACGGTTGTCGAGTATAGGCATTTAGGAGTCATCAGGGGGAGGCATGTTTCTTTCGTTTAGGAGTATAAGCCACTGAGATTCGGTTACGTAAGAATAGTTAGCTGATTATTAATGGGTTAGATAGTTCATTCACTTTCGCATGCCTTTTATTCTGTGTAGATTTCAACGATTCATATCCATAAATATCCGTGTCAGGTCATATGTGACTTTTAGAGAATATCCAACTTAGATTTTATTACACTGCAAGTTAGTTTTCTTCTTGCTCATTTGGTAGACACGGAACTAATCAGGACATTCTCTTTCGTGTTAATGTTGCCGTAAATAAACAAGCAGTTTGCTAATTTGATTTTTTTCCACCGGGAATACTGTATATGACTTCTAAACTAGTTCCTGGTATGATCTGCTCCAGCATTTTGTTTTTCATTATTATCATTGTTATTATAACTTCATGGTGTAAACAACGTGAAATCCTTATTCTCTGAATCGCGCTCTAAGGCTCTGATATTACTAATCAGCTATTAATCACAAACAGTCATCAGTACATTTATTGTAGGACAGTTTGTGATTAAATTAGCTTGATTTACCTTGTGCGTCCTTTCAGAGAACGAGGAAGTGTACACGTTTGTCATCTTTGATAAAATAATGTGTATATTTATTTTCATAGTTATATGTAATGACGGTGTGTTGCTTATCGGAAATTTCGAGAAAAATTGGAGATTTTAATTGTTATTGGACAATAAAGAAAAATAAGATTAAACGGGCTAAATAGAGCTGTTAACCATTTTAACGACACCTTTGTTTAACCACAATAGGTGCTCACGTGCCCAAATATACAAATTGCTAGAACATCTGCCAATATAACTTGCTCCACAGGAGCAGTTGAATTGATAGATACAGAAAGTAAGTGGTTAGTCTAGGCAATTTATCTTTCAACCCCTCGGAGTGATCATTGAACGTGTGGAAAACATTAATTGTAGTTTACCTGCATTAAAAGTTCTGTGGATTGATCTGCGTAACTTCAGTCTTAGCATTTCACTAGGTGCATCACTTCTGAATTGTAAGCGTACATACAGAGGCTTTTTATTCACTGTTAGGCATTGTTTATGCTCTCTTTTATTGGCTATGTTTTTATTTATAAATTTCAAGATGTTATTCATCTTGTCAATGTAGTCTTTTTTGTTAAGTTGGACAGTTCCTGTCCCTTTATCAGGTTATGCGATAATCAGATTATCGTCATTAATTAGTTCATTGATAGCTCCCTTGTGTTTTTTTAGTTAAAATACTTCTGTAGTTATATCTATTATTTCTAAACTGATAGCAGCAGTCAACTAGGTTTGATTTGAAACGTTCCTGATCAGAAGTCGGGACTAGATCTGATATCTGACGATTTAGGTTTTCGGATTGGATTTCCATATCTATATGACTTACGAGGTTTCGTGTATCACATAATTTTAGACCTAGTGCTAATACTTCAAGTTTTTCTTTATTTAATTCAGTACCGGAAAAATTATGCACATACCTCTAGTTTATTTGGAAATTTATTTTCAACCGGTTGATTTTCTAGGATTTTGAGAAGTATATGTTTCTTGTCTGACCTTTCCATAGTTCTCTGTGACGTAATCCATAAACTGGGACTTAATGTCTTCTGTTAATTCATCAACTGCAAATTTTCTGAGAGCAATATTTACTTTTATATCCGTCAAGTCATTATTTAATGTATCAATTTTATTAAGTGCATAGCGTTTTAATGTTTTTCTATTTGGATGAACGTGATTTCGGCGTAGTAACTTATAGAACAGTTTGGGATAACGACATGATTCAATACAGTTCCTTATAAATTCCAAGATTAAAAAAACATAAACATGAAAGGTCAAACGATGATGTCCTTTATCGTAACGTCATTGTTCACAAATGTCCCACTAAGAGAGACTGTAGAATATATTTGTGAACAACTTAGAGAATAAGATATAGCAACTACAATCCCAGTGGAGATCAAAGAATTACTACTAAAATGTACAATGAATGTACATTTCAAATTCAATGGTGAAATCTATGGAAAAATAGATGGTGTCACGATGGGTTCACCCCTAAGTCTCATATTGGCTGAGAATTTTCTCTCTAAACTAGAAAACGGTCCACTGGCACAACAGATTGATGGATTTCCATTTTAATGCAGATATATGGACGATACGTTTATCCTTTGTAACGACCATATTGACTTGATAGAAACACTTGAGCGATTCGATACAGTTCATCCGTCCATAAAATTCACATATGAGAAAAAAAATTGACGTAGAATAGCCTTTCTAGATGTTCTGCTTACAAGAAGAAAAGACTGGTCGTTATGAGGAAACAAACAAGAAAACTACTTGGACGGGCCAATACAAAAACTTTCTTAGTTTTGTTCTTCTGCAATACAAAAGGAACCTTATTAAGACACTGCATCATAGAATCAAGACCATATGCTCTATAGACGCGGTCGAAGATGAAACAAAGGCATTGTACACGACCCTGAAAGAAAACAGGTATCCGGAGAAATTTATAAATAAAAACATAGCCAATAAAAGAGAGCATAAACAATGCCTAACAGTGAATAAAAAGCCTCTGTATGTACGCTTACAATTCAGAAGTGATGCACCTAGTGAAATGCTAAGACTGAAGTTACGCAGATCAATCCACAGAACTTTTAATGCAGGTAAACTACAATTAATGTTTTCCACACGTTCAATGATCACTCCGAGGGGTTGAAAGATAAATTGCCTAGACTAACCACTTACTTTCTGTATCTATCAATTCAACTGCTCCTGTGGAGCAAGTTATATTGGCAGATGTTCTAGCAATTTGTATATTTGGGCACGTGAGCACCTATTGTGGCTAAACAAAGGTGTCGTTAAAATGGTTAACAGCTCTATTTAGCCCATTTAATTGTGACAGTATATACAGCCAACGTGAAGCAATCTTTCGCAAAAACAAGATTGTTTTTTTAAAATTTGCTACTGATAAAGAATGCTCACATTCCTAGTACTCGATAATAGATGCCTTCGAAGCATTGCTCATGTATTTCCCGACCACCGAGTGAGGAATAGGGTACCATGTAAAGATGGTAAATCGAAAGATGAGATAGTAGATATCTATCAACGGAGGTAGTTGGGACATATGTTAAGTATGTCTAGCCACCGCTTACCTCGACAGGTGTTGTCTAGTGTAAGAATAGGTTGGAAGAAATCTAAGAGTGGCCAGACCGAAACTTGGGATTATTCCATGAAATCATTGACAATTGGACTGAGTCATTAACATGTGTAGACTACCTGTTTGGGGTCCTTGTGATTACTGCGACCGGTGGTTAAAAGCCTTGAGTGATACGGATCAACATCATTTGCAATGGCGTGGGTCCCATGTATCCTTTGTTTTTCTCCAAACTCTAAGCTTCTGAATTCCTCATAATTTTCTTTCACAAATTTATGTTTTAACTGGTCGTATCTTCGATGCCTAATCTTTTGTCTTACTACTGGTAGCAGGTTCTACGTTGCACCTGAATTATTCACTGCAACGTCTGGATGGGTTGTTTACGTCATCAAACGGAAATATAGGGAAAACAGTAAGAACTCCCGTCCGTTGAATGTAAAGTACGTTCGATAGTCCTCTCTGTAGGTTTTTATGGTCAACTCCATTCAGTGATTGTTAGACTATCGCCCGCCAGAGACATATCTTCTTAATCACTGAAAACAAAAAATGTATGATTTAAATGTCCATAGGAGGCTACCTACCATAGTCCCAAGCATTTATTCTAGACGGTCATCAATCAATCGGCAAACAAATACAGCATTAAGACTGGATTTGTGCATAGGATATTGTATATTAAGAAAAAAGATTATCATGAAAATAAAAAAAAGATTGTACCTTCATGAAACTAGATAATTTACATGAGATAATATTCATTGTGTTTATGTTCAAATATTTGCACATAATATGACGGTAGTATAATTCATTTATTTTATACAGCAACACCATCGCTTGCCACCTCTGATGGATTATTGATAGTTGTTCTAGGACGAGGTTGTGAGCTACTACTTCCGGCTGATTTCAGTAGTAACCTTCTATGTTGATTATATCCTTCCAATTCATTGAGCAATTGATTTAACTCTTGACTGATTTGATTTTCTAGTTGAGATAAATTCATTCTGTTTTCGTTGTAAAAGTGAAAATGGAGGAAAAATCAAGTTATATGTTCCTATTACGTAGTAGGTGTAGTAGATTAAAGTGAAATTTTGAGGTGAACAAGGTAATTTTTGTAACCTTGTGGATTGATTCTAGTTTCTGCCTTGACAAGCAGGTTTAGTTACTAGTGAAATCCTTAGTTTGAATACTATAAAACACGACAGATATCCGATTAATGTATACTGTGTTAGGAACTCTGCCTGGGACACCTCTAGAGCTACAGCCAATCCCAAGTCCGGATAAAGGGGGGAGTTGGGCATGGGCTAAGCAAAACCGTCCTGTAGAAAAGAACTTTGCTAAAAAAAATCGCTAAGTAATACTATGTCATTGGATTTAATATGTGTTGTTTTAAACATAGTTATTTATCCGAGTACGACCGCAGCTATAAGTAGGGTCAATGATATTCAACTACCTTTGTTTGTGGGACCACTCGATTTTCGACGTAAGGTGTTATTATTTAAAGGAAATGAAGTAGTATGTGCCATTGGTTACTGTGTATCTGATGCTAGACTATTGGCATGCATTATGGTGACTTGTTTTTTTAAATCAAGAGGCTCATGAAGTGAATGATAAACATTGGGAGACATATAGACTTAATTACATATTAAGCATCAACGTAACTATATAGGCCTGAAATCGACTAATTCATGTAATTAGGATGCGCTTGATAGTCTCACTAATGTGTCTGAAATGTATTTTCAGATGTTGATGAGATTTTTGTTATATTTTATTAAGTTTTTCCATAAGCACAGTTGTGCCACTACCTAGCAGTTTTCCTAATATCCTTAGCAAAATTCGTTTACATCAAGTTCTTTTCTGAGATACTGTTGAAAACAAAAAAAATAGGTGGTAGTTCATTCCCTCAGAATTGGAGACAATACATACTCTAAGAACTTGATTCAACTGTTTTGATAAGTTTACCAAACTGTCGACAACTGACTTTCACTTGCGAGTGAAAGTAAAAAGACAATGGAAATTGGTCTCCCCACTTATTATAATAATGATAAGGGGAGTTATGAAAAGGCATTCGACAGTGTAGATAGGAGGACATTATGGAAACTTCTTCGACACTACGGAGTTCCTCAGAAGATTGTCAACATTATCCGGAACTCATACGACGGACTACAGTGCAAAGTAGTGCATGGAGGACAGCTGACAGATGCATTCGAAGTAAGGACTGGAGTCAGACAAGGCTGTTTACTCTCTCCCTTCCTCTTTCTTCTGGTGGTCGACTGAATTATGAAGACCTCAACATCTGAAGGAAAACACGGAATACAATGGACAGCTCAGAATCAATTAGACGATTTGGACTTCGCAGATGACCTAGCCCTCCTATCACGTACACACGAACAGATGCAGATGAAGACAGCCAGTGTAGCAGCAGTCTCTGCATCAGTAGGCCTCAGCATACACAAAGGGAAAACCAAGGTCCTCAAATTCAAGGCGGAGAACAGCAATCCAATCACTCTTGATGGCGAAACTTTGGAAGATGTAGAGTCCTTCACATACCTGGGAAGCATCATCGATGAACAAGGAGGTTCAGATGCAGACGTAAAGGCGAGGATTGGGAAGGCAAGGGTCGCATTCCTACAATTGAAGAACATATGGAACTCAAAACAACTTTCAACCAATATCAAAGTGAGAATCTTCAATACGAACGTCAAGGCAGTTCTACTGTATGGAGCTGAAACTTGGAGAACTACAACAACCACAATCAAGAAAGTACAAGTATTTATAAATAGCTGCCTACGCAAGATACTCAACATCCGCTGGCCGGATACCATCAGCAATAGCCTTCTGTGGGAGAGAACAAACCAACTTCCAGCTGAAGAGGAAATTAGGAAAAGACGATGGAAATGGATAGGACATACATTACGCAAATCGTCAAACTGCATTACGATGCAAGCCCTAACTTGGAATCCTGAAGGGAAGCGGAAAAGAGGAAGGCCAAAGAACACATTGCGTCGGATTATAGGAGCAGATATGAAAAGGATGAATTACAACTGGACGGAGCTAGAAAGGATTGCCCAGGACAGGGTTGGATGGAGAATACTGGTGAGAGGCCTATGCTCCTTCACGAGGAGTAACAGGCGTAAGTAAGTAAGTAAGTAAGGGGAGTTAATGGTGGCTAGCAGAGGAATCCAGGATGTGCGTCTCGTCCTAAACATCAATGAGAAGATCCAAACAACCAATGCAAAAATGAATAATAATAATGTTTTGATCACCAATTCAATTCTTTAATTTCATGTCGTTCTGATGTGTGAAGTGTAGCTTATTTGGACTGAGGTGCCTGGGACAAATGTTTCGTATGCTGAATCATCATCTGTCAACTTCGATGCTGTCTGGTGTTTAAGTAGATTAGAAGAAAGCTGCGGGAGGGGAACAGACAAAGACAATACCATTCCATAAAGTCAGTGAATGTTCGTCTAAGTCGTTTTAGTAAGTTTAAACTACCTAGTCGGAGTACACGCGATAATTGTGGTCAATGGTTGGAGGAAACCTTAGATGACATGGCTCAAACTCGATCGCAAAGAAGCAGGCACATTTTATTTTTCTATCTTCAATGTTTTGTCTGACACTTTATATCCCTTGATTTCATTTCTTTCGAACTATATTCTTCATGTCTAGTCTCGTTATCACCGGCACTACTAATATTCCGGGCCATTTTCATTTAGTTAATGCAGTGGTCAGTTTGAGCTAATGGACATTTGCTCCGTTGGTTGTTAGTCAATTATAACTAATTATACCAGATTATCCCTAGATTGTTTGTGCCTTTCAATATATCAGTTTTATCCTCTAACACAAAGCGAATACCATTTTCAAATTGAAGAACTAAAAATAAGATGTAAACTTATATCCGAAGAAAATTTCACTTAGTTTACAACAAGACATTTATTAGATCATCGGTACTGTAAAGAGTAGGATCAAATAACATCACTGCTAACCACCATCCCGACCCCTAAGCTAGGTAGTTGGTTTTAGGCTCATTTTTCTAGCTCGTTTCTGTGAATATGTTGATTATCTTTGGCACTGATAAAATGAGTTCAATGATGATTAGCGGTAAAAAACTTACGGGATAATAATAATAGTATTAAATAACCACATACTTTGTTTTAGCTAAATGAGTATCCACTTGGTCGATAGCAATTTTATGCCGTTCACATTCTGATAATAATTCACGTTGTCTGGCACGATTTGTATCTAATAATTGTGACCATGGTGTAGCTGCTAGTTGGGCCAATTCTGCCACAGGACCAACAGCCGATCCACTTAATAAATCCAACGTAGAATAACCATCTTTATTACTATTGTTGTTATTACCACCAAATCGGGCTGACTGTTCTAAATGATTGATTTCTGGCGAGAAAAGAAAATATTTTATTAGAAATAATTGATCAGTTAGTGTATAGTAATTATGAAAATGTTAGATTTTGTAAACATTTATTCTTTTTATTGACCTTTATTCCCATTATTCACCCATTAACTACTGATAAGTTATAACTTATTGTCAGATTATTTTAATTTTTGGCCTTAGTAGTGGGTTGATAATATCAGTGACAACGAAGAAACAGTAGACACATATGTTTCGTTCGAGTTTGGGACGATATGAACATGAAAACTTATAGACTCCAATGGTCTAAGGGTGATGCACTCACTCATTATAAGACCTTAAGGTGACATGGGTTCAATCCCGAGCGAATAGTAGCGCGCACTGCTGCCGAATATTCGCACATTACGATCAAGTTAGCTACCCAGTATTTCTAATATCACAGCGGTTAAGACTCTCGACCCCCAGTCAATAAGTCGCAGGTCCAGACTCCGTTACACCTAATTCGGTTTGGGTAACCAGGTGACATCACTAGCCTAAGCATACTAATCTATGCTTAGCAAATGAATTGAACAAACCGGGCTTTTCAATGACATTCCAACTGATTTAAATCCGCAACCTGGTCTATGACCGAGAGTCTTGCCAATCAATTGTTTGATCATAGCAATAGGTTGAATAGCACTTCGGGAGATGAACTGCTTGCTCTTTAAAAAAGTTGGTTACACGTTCACCCTATCTACTTATATTGGTTTAGCAAAGTGAATCCTAAAACTAGCCTTTGAACACACGTATACAGTATGTGGTTCAATGACGCGTGAACTGATCCGTATTTAATTAATTATTTGCAGTAAACGGTTAATTTACCTTGGAAACTATAATTGAGTGTATAGAATGCATACGATAAGAAAATAATCGATTATGTGTGGTATGACAGTGGGGTTTCTGGAAGTTTTCGAGTTTTGTAGTTTTACATCGTAGATCGGCTGAAGTTAAACGACAGTTAAAAAGCAGTAGTTGAGGGACAGCTAACTTGTCCCAGTATAAGACTCTTCACCAGTGTGGGTCCGTGACCCAACTAGGGTTTCAAATCCAGAGATTTCGGGCCTCGTGGCGAGGGCTTAACTTTTAGATCGTTGAGTTGTCATCTAATGACCTGCACTTCTAACTTCAATTAATTCGTGACTGTAATCAAGTGCCATAGTTAGAAATATCTGTCTTACGCTCGGCATGATTGGACTCTAACGATCACGGCTTTGCACGAGAACTTTGGGAAGTACCCCTCAGAGGTTGGTCAGAAAATGAATCAGTGATTAGGAATTAAATGGGCATTTCCCGTCTGATACTTTTATCTAGACTCAACAGGAAAATATAATCCAATTTGAAATGGTTTGGATTATCCCGTTGTGGGTATTTTTGGCTGAAATTTGATCAGTATTGGTTAACACATGGAACGTCTTGAACAAAACCTATTTCAACAGTTTGTAATTGCATGAAAATCGGCACAATTTCGTCTAATCCTTAAAACCACTTGTTTGAGAATCATATCCTAAAGTTTTGAGACTTTATATCATTAATACACCAAACTATGACTTCTCGACAGTTGAAATCTCTGTCTCGTAGTATATATGATGTTCACATTGTGTTCTAATGATATTATATTGATGACAATAATAGTCATCTATTTTTTGACTTTAGAAAGTGTACAAGTATTTTTCATTGGTGACTTTTCTCCATCGCTAACTTGTTTAGGCAAAAGCAACAAAAAACAAAAAGAAACCCAATATTCATTTCTTTGTGTTTTTAGAAAAAAACCCAAACAAACAAGTAACAACCTGTCAACAATTAGAATGGATTTTATCTGTGCTGACTTATAATTAAGCTGTAATAGAAAGAGTATAATGATAACCTTGAGATTAGGCTTTGAAGGTTATTGCCCCAACAATGACTAGATTTATAAGAGTATGTTTAATGTGATGACTAACTAGCTGTTAGTTGTATACACGACTACTCCCTTATAGTCTATAAAATAAGAATTAAAAACAATGAAATTACGTAGGCGGTTTCACTTTGATTTGTAGTTCAACTGTATGTGTCTACATGTATAAAGGAGAGACAGATTATACACCGAGTTTCACAGATTGGCTAACGAAGAATTAGTATAGCACTGGTGAAGTTAATTAGCTCGCTGACTAACCATGACAGACTACACTATTAGGCTGACTTATATATTACAAGATAGACATAGATAAATGGTGTGTATTATATACATATATATGTATAAAACACCACTAGAAAAAATATATCCTATGCACATGTTATTCTGAATGCATTGTTCATGAGTATAAAGATATGCATGTGATAGATAAATATACGGAAGTAGGGGATAGTGAACATCATAACTCCTGGAGTTCTGGTGAGAAGTAGTGACTAGTATAGTTCAACCAAGTTAGGCGTGAGACAATTTGCGCAGTATCATGAATTAATTGAAGTTAGGAATATAAACTATTGGATACCGGATCAGTAATTTCAATGCTCGCCGCAAGACCTGGAAGTTCAGGTTTCGACCTGTGGTGGGGTCCCTCATAAGGATGATACAATTGTCCAATACTCCCTAGTCCTTAGTGGCTATCTAAATAGGCTCAATTTATGATGCAAAACTACAAAAATGTGAGGAAGTTGTGGGATGGAAAAAAACGAACACTAGATAGACGTAAACTAGGATTCAGGTTATGTATTTATAATGATATACTTCTGTTGAATAGTGTGAATAGTTACGCGTTTCCTGAGCCAATCGACTGCAGAAGATATCGTGAAGCAATGTATTTAATGCTTAAAGTTTCAAAGATAACCGTTCAGTCATTTAATTATCAAAATAGTAACTGGTATTAAAATACTGAGGTTTCGTACTTTTCGACATTCATCAAAGATCCTGTAGGAACTACTTAGTGGGACTATAACGAACGGATGAAAAAACAGATGTTAAAATGGTCTTACGATTTCGAGGCTGCTTTACAATTAGTGTGCAAAGAGTTGGTATACATCAAAAGTAGTTCGCAACAGTAATAGTAAAACTTATTGTAGTAGCTTTTTTAAAAACAAGTTTCTCAAACCATATTATAAATTTTCCCGATCTTAATATTATAGAAATATAGCTACCATAAATCTTGTCTATCCAAGTATGAATAATCCACCTTAAAGGCTTGTTTATGAATCCTTCTCATAAATGTAAATGTTTTATAGGAAGTTCGTCAGATAACTGGGTTCGAGTCTGATGGTGAACATCAACTCTAGGATGCAGGTACACCCAGCTGATGAGTCCCAACTAGGACGAAACGCACGCCCTTGATTCCTTCTCTGCATAAAATGCTTGTGATTCTAGGCAATACCGAAGCAATCCGCACAGAATGCACATATCCCAAAAGGAGATTAATCAGTTTCAGTCCTAAACATCAATGGGAAGTTTCAAGCAACCAAGACAAATGAATTCATCATCGGCTACAAAAATTTTAATTAATTCACAAAACAGTTAAGCAGATGGAAGACTTATAAGACTATATGTTCTGGGGGAGTTTAATGTGCAAGTCATTGGCAACTTTACAACTGTTGCTTATTCAGCTCAAATGCATATTATTCAGTGAACCATTAAACAAAATGATTTATGGTTAATTTGATGTAGACAAATTAAATTGGTTTTCATAATATGTCTAATTTACATGGAAAACAGTAAAGATTTGACACGTTGAACATTTTCATCGCTTAAAACACGAAGTGGTCTTAGCTATACAATTATTGAAAACCTGAAAGTACTGGTCGTCCGTTTCGTCCTAGTATGTAACGAATCATCAGTGCGTCTTAACCTCTAGACCACCACCGGGGTGGTATCTACTGCTGTGCACATGTTTACCTATTATCATTGTCATTTTTACTCTACGGTGATATAGAAGAATTCCCTCACACCAAACCTTAACAACTTAAGATGTTCTGAGCACTATACACACACACGTGACTCCTACAGCTTTTCTTCTTATGTGATGTTGATACGTATATACAATAATCTTGGTTGGATAGTTAGTGTGGAGAGATAATTATGCGTATTTCGCGATAGATATTTTTGTAAATATATTAATTTTTAATGATAGAACGCTTTATGTTATTCAGGCTGGTAATAACATATTCTTGATTGCTTTAATATATGGGATGATTAATCGTTTTGGGTGGATTATCTAGTATTAGTGCGCAACAATCGTGTACGTCATAGAATCATTCAGCCTAGGGAACCAATCACTACATTAGTATTTTAAAAATATCGAATGTCACAAAATAAAACTGATTTAGTGTAGGATTGTGGAGACTGTTGAGTTTTGATTAAAATCATTAATCGTTCAATGTTGGACCACCATTGAAAACCTGGAAGCACTGGACGACCGTTTCGTCCTAGTATGGAACTCCTCGGCAGTGCAAATCCACAAGCCCTCACACGAACGCTTAATCTCTAGACTACTGATCCGGCACCTAACGGTGTTAACGTCTAACTTCATCCGTGACCAGCGGAGCTAATCCGTATCGTGTGAGAGCAGTTACCCACGGAAGACAATGGAAGATGGTCGTGCGATTTCGTGGATTGGTTGAAGTTAGACATTAACACTGCTGGATGTCGGCTTAGTAGTCTAGAGACTAAGTGTTCGCGCGCGGGATCGCGGATACGCACTGCTGAGGAGTCCCCGTATTATGACGAAACGACCGTTTAGTGCTACTAGTTCTTTAATGGTACTCTAACGTTGATCGACTTATGATCTCAATTAAAACTGATTCATTTTTGAGTTTCATGCAAAAAGGAAAGGATTAAAATTGTTCTTTTGATCATAATTAACTTATCCCTATATTAATTAGAATTACACCACTTTGTCTATCTCTAAGGTTTTAAACATGCACACTGAACACATCATCCAGGTTGATCTCCTCAAGTTATTGT
The DNA here is from genome assembly GCA_944470405.2 of Schistosoma mattheei. Lineage (NCBI taxonomy): Eukaryota > Metazoa > Platyhelminthes > Trematoda > Strigeidida > Schistosomatidae > Schistosoma > Schistosoma mattheei. The sequence goes on from OX103944.1 coordinate 36,247,195, forward strand.
TGAAAAAAAACAATACATTTAATCAAAATGTTTACCCTTGTCTAATCGAAGCAACCGTATCCGATTGAGTTCAACTTGTTGTTCTTGATATGCCAATTGATCTTTAAGTTGATTATATTGATCAACATCTAAAAGAAAAAAAAACATGGTCATCAATCTTGATCGGTCAGCAAACATCACGTCCAATCGTTAGTCACAAATCGTAAATAGCTATATATTTAGTTAGTTAGGAAATGTATATACTAGTTAGTAAACTATTTCGAGAGGGGATTCTTAGGGTTCTAGTGTGAAACCGTAGCTAGTAGAGTTTAACCATATTGAGTTTCAGGTAACTAAGGGATTGTTGTGCAATATCGTGAGTTGATTGAAACTAGAGGTATAAACCATAAGATGCCTAATCAATGGTCTAAAATCTGAACGCTTACAGCTGGATCTGAAGATCCTAGTTATGATTTCTGGTGAATTCGTGGATACGAGCTTCTAAGGAGTTGCTTACTAAGATGAAACAATTGTTCAGAGCTTTCTGGTCAACAATAGTTGTCTACGTTCAGTCCGTAACGTAAACCACAAAATTGAACAGCCTCCAGAAAGATTTGTATACTAGTGAAAAAGTATACAAATATTAATTCCCTCATCAAGTACAGGTTTATGTACTCCGTGCTGAATCATAGATTTATTATTTAAGAGTCAATAATGGTTTCCGTCTGCTGGAGGTTGGTGTAAATAGAGAGAGACCTACTTACACTTTTCGATTGTCCATTTTCTTAAAAACTCAGACATTATACAGCTTTCAATGTTTAGTTCATTTTAATCAGTCAGATGATGTCTACATAAACTGTTTTTTTTACTAATGAAATGATTTAAAGCATATTTAATTTATCGCCATACATTATAATTCCTAGAATATAAATCGATTGAGGGGCGGATAGTGGAATTTTATTTTCCAACGAGAAAGCAAAAACTCATTTGATAAATTTTCTTGAAGTATCGATCTTTACAAACTATAAATGTTTAACGCAAAGGAAAACTGACAAACCACACTCCATACCTAGTCTGTTCCCATAAATTTGAAAGTTGGAAACAAGAGTGAAGTGTATGATAAACTGTATGAATTTGATCAATATATGGTTAATACACATTAAACTTGTTGTGCTGACTGGTTTGACTTTGAAGCGTTGTTTTAAGCATTTAAGAAAGTTTAGTCAGTTGGGATTGTGAGTAGGAGTGAAATTCAGGACGAACATCTCTTCCTATTTTTTGGACTTGTCAGTTAAATGTAAAAATCCTTTTACATCACTATTTATAAATTAATGTAAATTGTATTAAATCACTCACCAGCTACTTGGGAGTGGGCCACACTAATTGCGAGGGCTATTTATACTACCTGCTTATTTAAGCAGAAATATGTGTGGCAGGGTTCAAAACCAGAACTTAGTTGCTAAAAATCGGACGCCTTGAATTTCCGAATAGCCAAGTGTTATCGGGACATAGACTGGATTAAAGAATGCTCAATGTACGATTGCTTTGGTGCACGCTGACTGGCTAATTCTTATCCAATCAACACTGGTCGATACTTGGAGAATACTCTGGAATCTTCTCATGTAAAAACTATAAATATACTAACGTTTTCCCTATTGTGCCTCTTACTTCCATCTAACATTGTTATTTGGAATATAATCTCTTTCCCGTTCAACCATGTTCGGATTTGGGGACTTGTCGAGTGAATCGGTGTCCGAGAATACTATGCAATAGGAATAGCTGGGTCATAACCGTAAGAAAGAGATTATAACACCAAGGCTTCTCATTGCTCTATCTATATTAAAATTAAATTACATCTTACTAAAAAAATAAACGTGTCATTATGGAAACGATTCATAATCTTTGTGGTGAATTGTCAACCAAAAGCCCCCATATGCCCTGGTACAGCCGAGAGTGGGGAGAGTCAGCTCTCCCTCTCCAAATGCTCTCACATGGCCACGCGTATAAAGCCTCTGTTAGGGAAGTCCTACTTACTGCCTTCTTGCACCACGGATGTTGTTTACGAAATTGAGAGGACGAAAAACGAATGTCCGGCGCTTTGGTGGACATGGAGAGTTCGCCTAGGGGAGTTGGAAAACCCTGATTCCAAACCAATGGTACACATTGGCTCAGGTATCCTGCGGGAACAAATGGCGTATGAACCAATTGTTGGTCACCGGCTACCATGGGACTGCATCTCCTTACGTTGCTCCACTGCCTTGTGGATCAGGCCTTCAGGTCGAAGGCTCCGGGTGCGGCCTCCTAAGAAAACCACCTGCTTCGGTCTGGACACCCGGGCAGTATCACAGCCCTCACACATCAAATGAGATTTGTGTGGCACATATGTATTTGGTGCCTCTTTGTACCAATATCTATGTGTTAAAATAAATAAATAAAATAATGTCAACCAACAGTTATTTATTTTTATGTACATCTGTCGATCTTCGCAACATACATACCGAATATTCTCCAAAATGCCATGAAAATAAATTAATGCGAGCTTGACCAGAATTGAAAAACCTCTTTTCTTACTTTCATATGTCATGCCAATGGCTTAGGACTTTTGTTGCATGCTAGATAGTCACTATATCCTACACTAGGATATCTATAGCACTGCGAATCAATTTTACTAATAATTTTAAGCTACTCATGAGTAGTGTGACGTTTAAAAGAAAAAGGTGTGCCCATCAACTATATATGGTCTTCGAGAATACACGTCTAGGACAATATATTCAGTTTATAAATTTTGTAGAAAGGGAGGATATAATGTAAGGATATTTTGTGAATCTTGTAAACCATGGCATAATATAAAGAAAGAACAATCCAGTCCTGCGAAAACAGAAAAATATCGAACTTTAACATTGTACGCGAATAGAAATGCAAAGAGTAGTTACTGATCATTTCGATCGACTACAACTTAGATTAGTATGAGTGGTAATACATAAATTATATATATATATATATATATATATATATATATATATATATATATATTGGAAAACAAGCAGATATTTATCCACTCATACTAATAGACAGATTTATTTGCCAGGTATTTGAAAATGAACCACACTTTAAGTGTGTGGGTTATTGATACTAACTGGTTGCTCTAAACCGAAGTAGTTGAGGCGGCGCTTGAACCTGGGACATAGTTACCTTAACTACTAATCCAACATTCATATTACTCAACAGTATTCATTTCAGTGTCCGACCGCTTTTACGTTTTTCTTAGGCTGAATTTGTATTTGAAAATTGATATTAAAAAGGTGCACTTTAATGGACAGATTTACCGTGAATTGATTGGATTTGTAGGCAGTAAAATGCGAAGAATTTGAAGCAGACTAAAATATGATTATCGCTATGGGGTTCTGGAGATTATCAAGTTTTTGATTGAGGTCATGAATCAATTGATGTTAGATCATCATTTAAAACCTGAAAGCTCTGGACAGCCGTTTCGTCCTATTATGGGACTCCTCATACTGGTAATTACCATGTGCTCACTAGTGACTAGCTTCGTGAGGGAATCCTCGCAGTTCTAGTGAGAAGCCTAGATCAGTGGAGGTAATTCATGACAGGTAGAGACAAGTATCTACCTCAATACAATGAAAGATGGTCGTGCCATTTCGTGGATTGGTTGAAGTTAGACATTAACACCGCTGGATGCCAGCTCAATTGTCTCGAGGTTGATCATTCATGTACGAGACCGAGGGTCCTGGGTTTGAGTCCTGCGTGTGGGATTGTGAATGCGCACTGCTAAGGAGTCTCATACTATGACGAGACGGTCGTCCAATGCTTCCAGGTTTTCCATGGTGGTCTAAAATCAATCGATTTATGACCTCAAATAAAATATGATTGTCGAAAAAGTAGTGTAAAACAAATATAAGTTCTGTAAAGTTTCATCTCAACATGAATAGCGTACCGTGATATGATTTTTCTTCACCAGCAGCACTGGTTACTAAGGTAGAATGAATTAGTTCATGACTAGGATCACAACGATAAATTCTTGATTGCTTTGCAGAGCTAGCATATTGCTGAGCTGGAATCGGTAAGGATGATGAAGTAGAGGAATATAATTCTTTATTTTCAGATGTCACTGGAACATTAGAACGTCGTGATGAACTACGAGAGGGCTGATGAGGACGACTTGTCGGTTGATGATTGGGAATAGGAGGATACGCTTTGGGGATTTTCGGAGAGAAAGGAGATACAGCCTCCAATCGACGAAGAATAAAACATATGTTAGATGGATTTTCTTTAGTTCTGAAAATTTTTAAAACAATCTCACAGTGCAAGCGGCACAGAATACACCAGTATCAATTTTAAAGAAGAAAATGGCTCAGGTTTAAAATATTGATTTTGATGAGTTAAATGGACTGTGGACTGCCAATCATCATCAACATAGAGTCTAGTAGGGTTGTGTACTGGCTCAATTCGCCATACTACATCACCATGACGAGATAGCAATAACGAAAGAAATCGAAATAGTATGGTATCAATGACATTAAGAAAGATTGAGCATTGAGATTATGTTTTGGAAAGTAGTACAATACTTTAAAGATTCAGCCTAAAAGTCAGGCCCATGCTGATTTGAAAACGACTGAACTACAAGTCAATTCTATCCGATCACTTATGACATTTGGTCCTGTTTATATTTTGTATATAAGTGTGTTATCTTATTAAATGAAAAAACTGTCCGTCTGGTTAATGGTCTTTGATTTCTGATAATACGGTTCCATGAGTAGTCAATCACTCGGTCACATTAAAATATTGGGTTAATCTATTGATTAGAATTCTATTAATCGATTTTGACAATCGAAAATTTCTTCTAATCAAATCGGAAAACTTTCGTAACATAAAGACCGAATGAAAAGATATGTATGAAGAAATACTGGAATTGAAGATCGAGGGGAAGATAGAGTGGGTGAATCTGCACTGTTATGAAAGATTCCAAACCATGTCAACTAAATTGCTCAACTAACCAGTACATTTGGGGGCACCACAGGTCACGGTTATCGCACGAACCCGAACGTGAGTAGATGGGATCGCGCTTGTCTCAGGCTCTCATCATTAGCTGAAAACGTGCTCTAGCATTAAAATCCAACGGTACTTATAATCTCTAAACAAAATAACTGTAACTCAGAACTCAGTGCATGAAACTGAAATTGGCCAGTAATTTTACTGATTTTAGTTAGCTTCGTGGTTAAAAAGCTGAAAATTTGTTGGATTATTTCTTTTCTATAAAACTTCAATGAAAAATTTGTAAATATTCCGCTTATGTGGTGGTGAATATTGTCAGAAGCTAAATTAGCGTTTCTACACTACAGGACAATATTGATTAACGTGAGAAACTTGTAATCCAGATACATAAGCAAATAGAATAAAATGAGACTTAGCAGAACATGACTTTGATATAACTCATAAAACTAACAACAGAGGCAACACTAGGAAACTCCATGACTTTTTGAATCGGTAAATAGGACTAAATATATATCCACATAGTGATAAGCGTATACACAGATAATGGGAAGCGGTGATTAAAAGGTTGTGGTATTCGATTGCCAACAACTAAGTTCTAGGCTCAATTCAGTCACCTACAACGTAGAACCAGGCACATATATGCATCGGTCCAAGTTGCCATACATCATTAGCACAACATGATGAACACCAAATTCACAGAAGCAGATACTCAAATGGTACTAATATATAAAACAAAGATGGCATATAAAAATATGATACAGAGAGAAAAAATCAGTTCGTAGGAAGAAAGGTACAACATAATTCAAATCTCACGGTTTCAGGGAAAACAAAGAGTGTATACACCTACGCCATTGTGATTGATTCTAAGCCGTCACACAGAGTCTCGAACCATTGGTTACGATAGTTGCGCGGACCCCAACCAAATAGTCTGCATCTAACAACATGGCTCATATCAAAAGTTAGTGACTTCATGGAATGATGTCACGTTTTGATTTGGACGCCCTTAAATTTCTTCCAACCGTCTCCAACACTAGTCAGCATTGTGCGTCGTGGTCATCGGTGTTCAGACATACGCAACACGTGGCCTAACCATCTCAGTCGATGTAGGTTCACAACCTCATCAACTGGTTTACCATTATCCCCTAATACCATGCGTCTGACCTCACTATTACTTACCCGGTGATCCCAGCAGATGCGAGCAATATTTCTAAGACATCTGTAATCAAATACTAGTAACTTACGAGTATCCTCTACCATTAATGGTCACGTTTCGCAGCCGTAAAGTAAAACAGAACGAACCGCTGTGCGGTATACTGGTTATTTATTTGAACATATAAATATTGGTACAAAGAGACACCGAATATATATGCGCCGCATGATTTGCATGTATACTGGTCCCTTAGTTGAGACGGATATCTCGCCTTCGCTATAAGTGACGTAAGTTGGCAAAAGCCAAACGAGCTTTTTGAATCCGGGTAGAGATTCCGTCAGACATCAACCCATTAGGGCTGATCAGACTTCCGAGATAAGTGAAGTTGTTGACGCCTTCGACTTCTTCACTCTTTATCGTTAGCTCGTGTGTTGAAGCAGGCCTTTCTTGAATCAACGATTTGCATTCAAAGGGGGAGAAACACATTCCAACATCCTGGCGCTGTTTTTCTGTACTTCCAATAGACTTAGCATTTTACCAATGTCTTCACTAAACAGGGATCCGTCATCTGCATATTCTAGGTCGATAAGTGAACCTCCTCGAGTGATATCGATTCCTGAAAATTCAGTCGACGAGAACGTCATTTCCTTCAGTACGTCTATTATGAATTTAAACAAAAATGGATATAGTGGACAGCTTTGCCGGACACCACTTGAGGTTGCAACATCAGATGACAGTTCTCCACAAGCTCGGACTCTACTGATCGTGTTCGAGTAAAGAGCCCTCACGAGGTTTATATACTTCTGAGGTACACCTTCCAATGACACACTGCCACAGAACCTCTCGGTCTACAAAGTAAGGTGCTGCTTTTAAATAAAGAAAAACTGTCATTTTCGGACGCCTATGAGTATGCCTGTGTTCTAAAACCTGACGAATGGTGAATATGTGGTCGGTAGAGCCACAACCAGGTCTGAAGGCAGCCTGATTTTCTCGTGTTTGCAGTTCACGGATCTTTGTTAGGCGCCTGATAATTGCTGAGGCTAGTATTTTAGATACTATGTTAGTCAAACTAATCCCCCTATGGTTGTCACAGGATGATTTGACCCCTTTTTATATATTGGGCAATAAGTGATTGTGAGCAGTCAGATGGGATTACGTCCAACTCCCAGATTTTAGCTAAAATATTAGTCGACCTAATCGCTAGAACTGGATCACCATACTTAAAGACTTCTGGAGCCAATCCATCTGAACCAACTGCTTTTCCTCGTTTCAGATTAGCTATAACCTTTTAAACTTCAGTTAAAGTCGGTGGGGGGGAGAACCTACTTCAATGTTCCATTCACACTGTCTGGGAATGATGGGTAGTTGCAAAGTAGCGAAGTCCAGCCGAACTGCTTCTCAAAGTGTTCCGCCATCGTTCTAAACGTCTGGACTGGGAGCAGATAAGAGTGCCATCTCTTTCCAAGATAGTCTCACACTTGATTTATTAATCCCAGTTTCTTTTATATCTGTAGAGCTGTCTTGTGTTACCTACAGCCGCCGCCTTTTCCATCTCTTTTGCTTTCGTTGTCCACCTTAGGCTTTTGGTTTACCCAGAGCTGATTTGTTTTCGCTCTTTATTGTGTTCAGAGCCTGATGGGATGAGTTCACGAGAAGCCATCAGTGGGTCGTCTTAATAGCCCTTACACTTCAATTTCGGCTCATGCTAAAGTACTTGGTCAGTGACTTGATTTAATTAATTTACTATATCTGTAAGCTATCTACCACAAAAAATGTATCTGTCGGGGTACGTTATCGATTAAAAAGCTACTCATTATCTCGTGTAGACAGAAAAAGTACTTACAGATGAGGTTCTTGAAAAAGCATATTATACTGTATCGAATGGGACTAAATTATGAACATTTAAGGATTTACAATCAAGGCACCAGAAACGTTCTTCCTTCAAACATATTCGTTCTACTGAAAATTGTCAACACGATGGTTACGAAAAAGGATCTCAACATAGAAAATTGAAAAATAAAGCTAAGATATAATATTATTAAGTGTGATTCAGCCGTGAAGTTTGACAAAACGAAAATTTTGTCAGTACTAATAATAACTAGATGTATTCGTTAAACGGTTTCATGAACTTGAAACTCAGTCGTCGACAAACAGACACCAAGTCACTCAGTCATCGCCGAATAATTTTTTTCAACATAGTCCAAAGTTATGATGAGTCATAACTGATGTAATTGCGCATATCAATCTTCAGAAATATATTCCGTGAAACCTCCCTTAGTGGAACTAAAATTTTTAAGGAATTCCCTCTAGAAGAACAAAATTGGATAATTCTATTCATGTAATCTAGTTTTCTGAGAAATGCATTACTTGGATTGTTAGCAATGCATGGAGATTCAATCACAATTTACTCCTTTTATTTGCTTGTTCCACCAACTATTAGACTTTACTAACTTGTATTTGATAGAACGGAAAAGCTGAGACATAGATCAGAAGTTGGTCACTTCATATCTCCATACCTTTATTAACTCAACTAATCAACCCTCGAACAACAGTCATAATTCGTATCCTGGTGTATGGAATTATTTCGGTTTTTCAAGATGCATTCGTCTAACAATTACTGAGACAAAGTGGAATCTAGTATGGTGGGAGGAATGTAAGGCAATCAAATTCATTGGAGTAGAAATTTACAACAGATTGTATTGAGTGAGTGCCATTGAATATGAATGGAAGTTGGTTGCCAAGATCTCTCATGTTTCTGGGAAAATTCAGTAACAAATTTTGTTTACCAGGTAGACCTACAAAAGATGAAGAATGAGTTTATTTGAGCCACTGCCACCAATGCTGTGCAGTCTCATTTATTATCAACTCTTTGTCGTAAGGACCGCAACTAGGTGTCATGTATTTACTAACATGGCTCAGGCCAACAATGATTTCATTGACTGTTTCTACACCTTTATTTGGCTGCCCCTAACTTTCTTGTATTTCCAAAAACTAACTTGCCAGTTCAAAAAACAGATTTAGTTTGCAGAACAGAGACAGCACGGTCACAATAGGTTTCCAAACTTTTCTAGGGTAGTTCACTTTGTATGAGTATAAAATTAGTCTTTGACTTAGTTAAAGCCATACTGATCAATCAGTAGCCGAACTACATTGATAGCAAAAAGCATTAAATCAGTTGTGCTCTGCAGAAAATATTTGCCTAGTTTATTGATGACTTCACAGGTATTCAAGGCACCACGTAGAGAAAAACATCTCTACATTTACGCTAAAAAATCAGTTTTCTTCACGGCGACCCCTAAGAAAGCAAAATTTTCTGCAACTTTCACCGGTGAGACCAAATATTCCTCGAAATTGCGTACATATAACGGTATACTTTTGTAAGTCTCCCTGGTAAACAATATTTGTTACTGAATTTTCCCAGAAACATGAGAGATCTTGGCAACCAACTTCTATTCATATTCAATGGCACTCACTCAATACAATCTGTTGTAAATTTCTACTCCAATGAATTTGATTGCCTTACATTCCTCCCACCATATTAGATTCCACTTTGTCTCAGTAATTGATAGACGAATGCATCTTGAAAAACCGAAATAATTCCATACACCAGGATACGAATTATGACTGTTGTTCGAGGGTTGATTAGTTGAGTTAATAAAGGTATGGAGATATGAAGTGACCAACTTCTGATCTATGTCTCAGCTTTTCCGTTCTATCAAATACAAGTTAGTAAAGTCTAATAGTTGGTGGAACAAGCAAATAAAAGGAGTAAATTGTGATTGAATCTCCATGCATTGCTAACAATCCAAGTAATGCATTTCTCAGAAAACTAGATTACATGAATAGAATTATCCAATTTTGTTCTTCTAGAGGGAATTCCTTAAAAATTTTAGTTCCACTAAGGGAGGTTTCACGGAATATATTTTTGGAAAAAAGATTAGTTTGAAGATAACCTCCTGACGGACACGCACGGGAAGCTTTTGCTCTCAGTTTTATGAAATTACTCCTTTAGTTCTGTTTATAGTAATCCACTCCACAAGTTTTCAGAAAATACCCACAGAACTTTCTAATTTATCATTCTTTCCTATAAGACGACAGTAATATGTCTAAAACCTACTACTCGGTTTTCTAAAAGGGTGCAGAAGAGAAACAAGTTTACTTTCTGATAAATTTTCAGGTTCACAAGAAAGATTACTGTTAGAAAACAGTAAAATCTTATGTAATTTCATTTGGAGGTTACGTTACTGAGCAAACTACTAGGCTTATTTTAAAGAACTACTGATAAAACCAGAATATGCCACCTCAAACACATATAAAACTAAAGTCAAAATCAGCACTAAGGTTAACTTATTTGTGCTTTAAATGATAATTAGTTTTTAACTAGATAAATTATCATACTCTTTAATGAAATTTATAATTTTCTCCTCTGGAGATAGTGTAATTTCTTTATCTCTGCAGCTGGCAACCAGAGTATAGAATCCAGGCAAACTGGCAATCTGTGCAAGCTTAAAAATCACTTCTTCACATGTTGTTCCTTCATTAATCCCACACACTTCTCTGAGTACTCCATCGATGTTAACCTTGATGTCCATAAGTACGACCCTGCAATGATGCAGTCAAACAAACCAGTTCCCCCTACCAGTGGCTATAACATTAAGCAATTTGGTCTTTAGCATAGATAATAGACATACTCATGATGTATTGGATAAAACCGTGATTTATTTTTGGTGGATATTCAGGTTTCAAACTTGATATATCGGGACTAAAATGCACACTGTAGGGATAATTAGTTTCAGTTTGGAAAGGACAGCAGGCTAGATGGCCTTTGTTTGTCCTGGAAGTGGTGTTAGCTCAGTTAATCCAACGTCTGTTGGTAATTCTTTGTCTTTCAGAGGGCACCAATTTTCACGAGCTACTAATAAGTCAATGAGATAGGAATAATGTATTCTGAAGCCGTGCTACTTTTCAGAAAGAATCCGGTTTTCATCAAGATACATAAACAGCTTCTTCTAAACAATCCTTTCCAGTATTTTAAAAACCACGCTAGTGAGGCCAACTGGTCGGCAGTTCTGAGATATATGTTTCGTACCTATTTTTAAGACAGGACTTAACATGGCGTTCTTCCAGTCTTTTGGTAATCGATACTGCGTTACGGATAGATTAAAACATATGCTCATGGGGTTCCTACCGAAATTTGTTGGTTCCTTGAGTAACCTGTGGTGCATTTCATCGGGTCCCGTGGGTTTGCCTATACTAAGTTTATTTAGCAGACGAAGACCTCGAGTTATTTAATGGCCACATTGTCCATTGTATTTGTGTGAGGATTTTTATGGACTAGCGGTGTATCCCTACGGTCTAAACATTGCTAGAGTAGTTTGATAATACTTGAGCTTTACCACAGTCGTCCTCCACTAAAGATGAAGCATTGCTGTCGCCCCACAGTGCTGGGATATTTCTTCTTCTCTTAGTCATTTGGTATTTTTACGAATACAAGCGTCTAAGCATTCTATAGATTCTTTAACAATTTTTTTCCGTATAACCTTCAAGACTCACGGCGGGTCGAGGCACAAATATTCCTAGCTTCACGATATTGATATTTTGCCTCATCAGCACTCAGTAACTTAAATCTTCCGTGCATTCTTCTCCTACACAGAAGGGTGAGAACTTCCCTTTTGAGCCATGGTGGCGAGTTTCTTGGACCACATGGTGTTGTCCAAGTGATGTGGGGTGCAGTAACTTTTAAGTACAAATTTTGAAATACGACTGGGTCTCCGGCTCTATCGTTCAATCTACTGACGATGCTAAGTACATAAAATGTTCTGTATTTTCTTTTTGGACGTTAAGTCTGGGTTTGGCCGACGCCTGTCCGTCGTTGACAGCTGTATGGAAATCAAGGATTAGAACTTTATGACTACATCTACCTGAGGGTGGCGTGTAATCGAGCTTTGTGGCGTCATCCTCATAATGGGTCAATATAATATGTGGTAAGGAGGATTCAAAGTTTAAGTCTTACATAGTCGCTTCTTTCACATGTTGCACTTGGGCACATGTGATAACCGCATCAGCTAGTTCCTGTTCGAAGGTATTTTTTAACAATTCAATGCTCAGGTTTTTCCAGTCTATTGTGGGTGCGTCAAAGTGTTCTAGGATTAGACATTGATCACTATATAACCAAATATTGAGACCATTTAACAAGACCTCATTTACCTCACAGCCCAGCATTTTTTGTCCCTTGCATTTTAAGCGGCAACTAGCTGATTCACTCTCATGGGATACACTGTCGCTAATGGCAAGTGGGATAATAATCCTGATAAATAGGGTTACCCCTCCTTTATGCTTCCGGATTCTGTCGGCTCTTACTAACGTGGGACCTTCAAAATCGAGTTTCATACTGTCTGTGGGCTGCGTCAGCCAAGTTTCTGTGACTGTCATTACATTCGGCTTGATAAGCCTAGTTCCGTTCGCTTGTTCAACAAGCTTTGGGCATTTGTATATCAGGATCAAAGCTTAATTAAATGACTCCATGATGCACCCGAAGTGGCTTCAGCATCATTCCCTGTTGAGGCATTACAACCCAAAAATATAAGTCTTTTTCGTTAGCATCTAACCAAAGTTTTAGTTGTTTTTCGGCCCCTTTCACACCGTCTACGAACGGCAAATCCTTACGGACAAACACTTCTTGCCCACTAAGTTTGTGCCCATTCCGTAGTACTAAGTTCCGTTCATTAGTAGATTTAAATATTACATTAAGCAGTCTGGTCTGATCCTGTTTCAAGTTTATTTGGATATCTAGTCTAAACAGATTTAGCAAGGTAACTCTGAAGATATCCTGTGGCATTAGCTCATTTAGTAGATCTTTGATCAACTTAACATCGTGCTCAAAACGAGTTTTAGGTTCTGAGCGCTACCACTCTTTGATTCTATGAAAAATAATAGACCCATCACCATCGTCTGTTACTCCTCGTGGAGGAGCATAGGCTGACACCGGCACTCTTCATTCAACCATGACTTGGGCAATCCTTTCCAGTTGCTATTGATCCTTTCCATGTCTGCTTCTGATTCCCGGCGTAGTGTGTTCTTCGACCTTCCTCTTCCCCTTTTCTCTTCAAGGTTCCAAGTTAGCGCTTGCTTCGTGATGCAGCTTGATGATTTCCGTAATGTATGTCCTATCCACTTCCAACGTCTTTCCCTAATTTCCTCTTCAGCTGGAGGTTGGTTTGTCCTCTCTCACAGTAGGGAGTTGCTGATGATTTCCGGTCAACGGACATTGAGTATCTCGCTTGCACAACTGTTTATAAATACTTGTACTCTTTTGATGATGATTGTAGCAGTTCGCCATGTTTCAGCTCCGTACAATGGAACTGTCTTGACGTTCGCATTGAAGATTCTGACTTGCATTGTCTGATAGTTGTTTTGAGTTACATATGTTCTTGAATTGTAGGAATGCGGCCCTTGCTTTGCCAATCCCCATCTTTACGTCTACACCAGATCCTCCACTTTCATCGATTATGCTTCCCAACTTCGTGAAAAATTCCACATCTTACAGGGCTTTTACATCAAGTGTGATTGGATTGGTGTTTTCCGAATTGTATTTGAGGAGCTTACTTTTTCCTTTGTGTATTTTGAGGCCCATTGATGCAGAGACTGCTGCTACACTAGTTGTATTTGTTCGTGTGTATAGGATAGAAGAGCGAGGTCATCTTCTAGGTCAAATCACCTAGTTGCATCCAACCTGTCCATTTTCTTCCACAAATCAAGTAACTTGTGTAGCACATATGAATTCGGTGCCCCTTTGTACCGATATTTATGTGTTCAAATGAATAAATAATACCAGGGGTTTTTGTTTGGATTATGTTTTCTGGTAACTAGCAGGGAAATACAGTAAATTAGAGAGACCGGTCAAGAACAAAGAAGGCAGGATAATCACTGAAATACAACAACAGAGGAACAGATAATTAGAATACTTTGAGAAACTCCTGAATGGGCCGGCTCTAATGAATCTACCGGATATCGAAGCAGCACACACAGATCTTCCTATAAATGTCAATACACCAACGACGAAAGAAGTCAGAATGGCCGTCAGACAAATCAAGAGTGGGAAAGCAGCAGGACCCGACAGTATACCAGCTGAAGCACTGAAGTCAGACATCGAAGTAACTACAAACATGCTTCGCCTTCAATTCAAGAAGATTTGGGAGGAGGAGGAAAAAGTGTTGATGAACTGGAAAGAAGGACACCTCATCAAGATTTCAAAGAAAGGAGATCTCGGCAAGTGTAAGGACGACTGAGGCATCACATTACTGTCAGTACCAGGAAAAATCTTTAACAGAGTGTTGCTGAACCGGAAGAAATACGCAGTGGACGCACAACATCGAGATCAACAAGCTGGATTCTGTAAGGATCGATCGTGCACAGACTAAATCGCGACACTACGGATCATCGTTGAACAATCAATCGAGTGCAGCAGAAGTCTCTGTATCAGTAGGCCTCAGCATACACAAGGGAAAAACCAAAGTCCTTAAGTTCCTGATTTCCTCTACAGCTGGTTTGTTCTCTACCACAGAAGGCTATTACTGATGGTATCCGGCAAATGGATGTTGAGTATCTTGCGTAGGCAGTTATCATCAAGAAGGTGCAAGTATTGATAAATAGCTGTCTACGCAAGATACTCAACATCCATTGGCCGGATACCATCAGCAGCAGCCTTCTTCATCTTCCAGATGAAGAAGAAATTAGGAAAAGACGATGGGAATAGATAGGACATACATTGCGCAAATCGTCAAACTGCACCATGAGACGAGCCCTAACTTGGAATCCTGAAGGGAAGCGGAAAAGAGGAAGGCCTAAGAATACATTACGTCGGATAACAGAAGCAGATATGAGAAAAAATGAATAACAACTGGAAGGAGCTGGAAAGGATTGCCCAGGACAGGGTTGGACGGCGAATGCTGGTGAGCGGCACCAGGCAGGCGTTTTTGTGGAGATTGTAGGTCCCAGGTTCGAATCCCACGAGGCAGGGTCGTGGATGCGCACTGCTGAGGAGTACCACAATAGGACGAAACGGCCGTTCAGTGCTTCCAAGTTTTCCATGGTTGTCTATCTTCAATTGACTCATGATCTCAACTATTGAAATAAATAATAACCTGTTCGTTGTATTACATGCTTCCCACCAGATGTCGAGGTCTTCATAATCCAATCGACCACCAGAAGAAAGAGGAAGGAAGAGAGTAAGCAATCTCGTCTGACACCCGTCTTCACTTGTAATGCGTCTGTCAGCTGTCCCTCATGCCACACTTTGCACTGTATTCCGTTTTATGAATTCTAGATGATGTTGACGATCTTCTCATGTACACTATAATGTCGAAGAAGGCTCCATAATGCTCTCCTGTCCGCACTGTCAAATGCCTTCTCATAGTCAATGAAGTTGATGTATAGTGACGAGTTTCATCCAACTGGTTGTTCATCGATGATCCGTAGTGTCGCAATTTCGTCTGGCACGACCGGTCCTTGCGGAATCCAGCTTGTTGATCTCGAAGTTGGGCGTCCACTGCATCTTTCGTACAGTTCGGAAACACTGTTGAAAACTTTTCATGGTACTGATAGTAGTGTAATCCCTCTCGCACTTGCTGAGTTCTCCTTTCTTTGGTATCTTGATGAGGTGTCCTTCTTCCTAGTCCACCGGCACTTTTTCCTCCTCCTCCCAAATCTTCTTGAATAGGAGGTGAGGAATATTTGTAGTTATTTTGATGTCTGACTTCAGTGCCTAAGATGGTATATTGTCAGGTACAAAAGTGTTGGATCCCCATATTCCTAAGTTACAATTACTTTGACTTTATTTTAAACACATTTTTCACGTTGAACAGAGGATCTACGAAAAGTGACTAAATGGTGAGGATTAAGGACGCTTGATATGAGGTTATCAAGGTTTGATTCTTCTGAAACGGCTTCCTCATATTTATTGAGAATCTCATTAGTAGACAGTGGGTCTCTATGATAATCAGCATCCATCAAAACTGCATCAGGTTCTTGATTATCATTCGATGCATCTGACATATTTTCCTCATTTTTATAAATTTTTTTATCATGAACATGTGAATCACTAAGATAACTCATACCTGGTGAAACAAGAGAATCATGATGACTAGATCCATCGGAAACTTCTATCGCAGAATGATGAGCTCTATTTGGTGCACCTGCATTGATTGTAATGCTCGATTTATTTTCTGTTTCTTTGTAGACAGTTACTGCGACAATTTCATGAACATTTAACAGGGCACTGTCCTTTTGTGAGCTGGACAAGTCACTGTTTGTGCATTCTGTTCCAGGGATAATGGGATTTGAACCCACTACAGGGCATGTCTCTAAAATGGACGTTTCTGGACCACTGGGCGGATCTTGAGTGACTGCTACTGCTTCGTTTACTTTACAGCTTATCAAGGATTCATGGAGGCTTTCATCGACACGTTTGTACGTTCTGCAGTCATTTTCTAGCTCTGTATGCAAATTGGAAATTAATTCATCAACTTCTGTCACATCTCCAAAGCATGGGTGATTCAGCAGCCGTGTGCGTAAATTGTCTATAAAGTTTAATTGGTTCTTTTTGAAACACTGCTGTTGTTGCTAAAATGGCAACTGCAATTGATCGGGGGAGATTTCCATTTTCTGTTTCTGTATGAATCAGAACAGTAATAGAAAACACAGCCAACCAACCAATGTCGTTCAAGGACACCGAAGAAAAATCTGTATGCTGATTGTTCGGAATAAATACACTGAATTTCGTCCAATTACAGGCTGACCTTCATTATTTATTTTGAAGATTGAGGGTTCAGAATTTTTTCCACCCGTTGCTAATTTTTGTAACTTGTGCCCTGTGTCTTATTAATGCATAACATAATGATACCGTCAACTAGAGAACAGTGAATTATCGATCGAACAAATGACGCATAAAACCCGTACGAGCAGCTAAGAGCCCTTATCGGTCCTGCTTCCCACCTAGCCCAGCCTGTTAAGTCCACTCTCTGAGATATGAGTCATTTATTTCAACCATACTGCGTTTATATACAACCAGACAGACCACATTGTACCATAAAATATGAAACAACATTTGTATAAGATTTAGCCAAATATAGCTGTGAATGAGGGAAATAGTAATTAAAAGATAGGGCATAACTCAAGAATGGTAAATCGTATGATAATAGTCTGTGGATCAAAATGTAGCTTATGATATAAGGAAGATGAATATGAATAGTTTAGCTACTTATCAATTATAGGATAAAAATGTATGTATAGTATTTGTCCATAAATGGATCTCGAAACTTATCATTCATTCTCAACGGGATATAACAGAAACACACTAACATGCCATATGAATGGAAGGTGGCTTGAAAATTTCCGGTTAAGATAAATAAGGGGCCGCTTTATTTGCTCTAAGTGCAGTTTTGTAGATTTTGTGGTCAATAAAAAGTGCTTTATCATACTTTTCGACAAATAGTCTCAAATCATCCGAGTTCACTGGAACAGTGTAGCCGTCCGACCTACGTACGCCCCTAACCCAATCCAACTCTAAACTGATAGTGCGGCTATCTTGCTTCCTCAGTAATCTCGGAGGGAAGTTTGAATCTTACTAGATTGATGATTTGTTTGGCGCCAAAGATTTCTAAATTACAGTGATAATAGTTGATGAACAAACTATGCTGTGTACTGAACTCTCGAAGTTAATGGAGTAATACTTGTTACAATCCCTAATATTGACTAATCATGGTGAACAACGCAACAATCAGGAACCGATTTTCTGACGCTAGGATATATTCAACGTTAGAGAATGGTTTGGATAGTGATATGAAGGAGGAAAATGTAGGACTAAGTAATTAGCTATATTTATTGTCTAAAGCAGTCAATCTATTGGTTTTCCACCTTGTAAGTTTCCATCGTATTACTGATTCACTAATTTTAAATAATGCCAGTCCAATGCATTCAAATTTATTTACTGGCTAGACATTTGTAGTCACATACATATGTCGTACACTTCGATGTCGTTTTAATCAGTTGTAGATCAGTGATAAATGAGTGATAAAATCTGTGTTTGTTGAATAATTAAATTTCTAGATGCAGTCATACGTTCTTCTTTTCTTTGAGCAATATCAGTCTTCTGTTTAACAAATAAAGAGTAACAGTTTCTTCCTAGTCACAGTAGACATCCATATCAGTAGTAGTATCATCATTTTCATTCAAGTCAGTCCAACCAATTCTCAGTATTACTTCACTAATCTTGGAACCTGTCCCTCATTTCATTGAGTTAATATGGAATGAAGTCGTTAAGATCTGTTTGGTAGTTAAGAGTGAGATATTATACCAGACCATTCGGGGCACAGAAATATGATTGACAGCACTAAAATTGTCGACTAAGCAGAAAGAATTAAAAGCTGAATATGTTCAAGAATGCGTGCTTGAATTTATTGTTCTCGGCTCAAGACAGTTTCTCTGTAGTTAAACTGGTTATCTTGGTAATATTTAAGTAAGCATCTTATTAGGTATAAGGAGTGTTAGAAAGACAATATATTATAATGTTTAACCGTGAATGGATTTTTATATGACTGAAATTAAAACTGGTCGACAGCATGATATTTTTCGAAGTATAAAATGACAGTCTTCCTCAGACCTAACATAACTTCATCTCATTTTATAACTTCAAAACACATTACATTTTGTTTGGTTTATGTTCACATGAACCAGACTCTGAAATTTAGCTGACCTAATGTTAAGGAAGTAGAAATAGGAAAAACAACCATATGTATTAATCATATTGCAACAGATAGCTGGTTAAATGCATTGCTGTCGCGTTTTGTTGGTGACTGTGACGTGTAGATCGATATCAAGACTTTCGGAAACCAAAATTAGAAATCACGTAATAGTTTAACTTGAAAAGACCGAAATGTAAAGTAGTTCAGGAAGCATATAAACTTCGTTTTTCCAACTTTAATAATATGTTATACAGAAGGTGTCAATAATTAGATAGAAATAGATAATCATTATGACATGTACAAATCGTTACTTGTGTTTAATGTTGATAAACGTTTCTGAGATATTAAAACAACTGTACTCCAATAATGTCAGTCTATTTTGAAGTGAATAGTATTTTAAAATTATAAGAAATTCAATTGGAGCCATTCTTCTCTACAGAGATTTAGAATAGTTCGATAAAGTTTAAAGAAAATAAATGAAGTAGGCAGAAGAGAAATGAAAAATATCATTGTCTTTTATTCAATGTTAACTAATCAACAATTGTAGGTCATTAATCATCAGGATTAAGTGAAATAAATGTGCCTTTACTACCCATTGTAGTACCTTCAATATCTTTATATTCACGCATGTAATTCTGAGCGGAAAGTGGACGTTTAGATTCATCGACTTTTATAGAACTTAGGCAACATGCCTTTGAATAAAATGTCTTGAAGTTTTTTTTATCTAAAGCTTTAAAAAATGAGAAATAGAAAAAAAAACAATATAAGATGATAAATATTAAGTTTCCTATGTAAATTGACACGACATACCAAGATTATCTATGTCTAAAAAATAAATCCACTACAGCCCCAATCAATAATTCAATCAATGGTTCAGAAACTGTATCAAAGTTACACTGAATTCTATATCAGTTACCTATCTGTCCAATAGTCAAATTTCAATATGATGATATGAGCATTAGTTTATATTAATTAGTCAATAACTAAACACATGTATACAATTTACAGCGTCAGTAGATTGAATGGCACTAAATAACAATATAATGAATTAATGGGTCGTATACTTACTTCTTCCTGATAGCCTTCAGTAAGTATTCAGCAATAAAGTGTGCAAAGAATTTTAAGCGAAATTACACTCCACTTCGAATTCGATGTTATATTGTTCAGTTTTTGAACTTAGAAATCTATCGTTATCATTTTTCTACTTATAGGTAGTTTTAAGTAACCTGAAACGGGACTTATATTTTCCTTCACTCGAAAATTCGTTCGCAAACATATCGTGATAGTTCGACTACTAAGAAAATATTAGTTTCTAATTGATGAGCCCTATACGACAACTTTCATTCAGAACACTTACAACATTGTAACTACACCATTTTCTTAGCGTACCTATCACCTTCTTACACTGTATACCGAATACGATTCTTTGTTTACAGGAATGATGACTGTTTTTGTGTATGGTCTAATCAAAATGTTGTACAATGAGATTATGCTTTTTGTTTGCATCATATTCATCATTTTATTAACATCTTTGTGACAAATGTTCAAAAAGAACATCTCGTCAGATAATTTACTCTTTTTTTTGAAATACTGAATTATTATTTGTATCAAAACTCCGCCTGGAGTCCCTCCGGGGGCTACTGCCGGTCCCAAGCCCGGATAAAGGAGGAGGGTTGGGCATGGGGTTAGCGTCCCCATCCCGTAGAAAACTAACTCGCTAAAAAAACGCTAACCAGAAAAAATTATTCAAACCTTTTAAACTCTGCCCTGGGAGTCAGAAGGTCTTCATTTAGAAGAATTATGACGCCTCATGATGAAAGCCGAATTCCTTCGGAAGTTACGAGGCCGATGCCCCTTCTGACAACCAGAGCGACCATTTATTTAGGTACATGGAATGTTCGTACAATGTGGGACACCGGAAGAGCCTTCCAAATTGCTGCAGAAATGAGAAGATACAACCTAGAGGTACTTGGGATCAGTGAAACACATTGGACACAAGTTGGACAACAACGACTAACTACAGGAGAGCTCCTGTTATACTCCGGCCATGAAGAAGAAAATGCACCACATACACAAGGAGTTGCATTGATGCTGTCCAAACAAGCGCAAAATGCGCTTATAGGATGGGAATCTCATGGACCAAGGATCATCAAAGCCTCGTTCAAAACAAAGAAAGAGGGCATTTCAATGAACATCATCCAATGCTATGCGCCTACCAACGACTACAATGAAGACGCTAAAGATCAATTCTACAATAGGCTGCAGTCAATCGTCGAGAAGTGCCCAACAAAGGACCTGACCATTCTGATGGGAGATTTCAACGCCAAGGTTGGAACGGACAACACTGGATATGAAGACATCATGGGACGACACGGACTGGGAGAAAGAAACGAAAATGGTGAGAGATTTGCAAATCTATGTGCCTTCAATAAGCTGGTCATAGGCGGCACCATATTCCCACATAAACGCATACACAAAACCACATGGACTTCACCGGATCACTATACACAAAACCAAATCGACCATATTTGCATCAACAAAACGTTCAGGAGGACTATAGAGGACGTGAGAACCAAGAGAGGAGCTGATATAGCATCAGATCATCACTTGCTGGTCGCCAAGATGAAATTGAAACTCAAGAAGCACTGGACAACGGGGCGGACAATATCACAAAAGTTCAATACGGCCTTTCTTCAGGATACTAACAAACTCAACAAATTCAAGATAGTCCTCAGCAACAAGTTCCAGGCCTTTCATGATCTACTCAATGGAGAAGGAACTACTGTGGAGAGCAACTGGAAGGGGATCAAAGAGGCAATCACTTCAACATGTCATGAGGTCCTGGGTCACAAGAAGCACCATCACAAGGAATGGATCACTGTTGATACACTGGATAAGATTCAAGAAAGAAGGAACAAGAAGGCAGCAATCAATACCAGTCGAACAAGAGCAGAAAAAGCCAAGGCACAAGCTGAATACACAGAAGTAAACAAACAAGTGAAGAGGAGCATCAGAACCGACAAACGTAAATATGTGGAAGATTTAGCAACGACGGCGGAAAAGGCTGCAAGAGAAGGAAACATGAGACAACTGTATGACACGACAAAGAAACTCTCTGGAAATCGCCGCAAACCAGAACGACCAGTGAAAAGCAAGGAAGGCGAGGTAATCACCAACATTGAAGAGCAACAAAACAGGTGGGTAGAACACTTCAAAGAACTCTTGAATCGACCAGCTCCACTGAACCCACCCAACATCGAAGCAGCACCCACGGACCTCCCAATCAATGTTGGCCCACCAACAATTGAAGAAATCAGCATGGCCATCAGACAAATCAAGAGTGGCAAAGCAGCAGGACCGGACAACATCCAGCAGAGGCACTAAAAGCAAACGTAGCAGTAACTGCAAGGATACTCCACATTCTCTTCAATAAGATTTGGGATGAGGAACAAGTACCAAAAGACTGGAAAGAAGGACTTCTGATCAAAATACCGAAGAAAGGCGATCTCAGCAAGTGTGATAACTACAGGGGCATCACTCTTCTCTCAATACCGGGAAAAGTCTTCAACAGGGTATTGTTAAACAGGATGAAGGACTGCGTAGACGCCCAACTTCGTGACCAACAGGCAGGATTCCGTAAGGATAGATCGTGTACAGACCAAATCGCAACTCTACGGATCATTGTGGAACAATCAATTGAATGCAATTCATCACTCTACATCAACTTCATTGACTACGAAAAGGCATTTGATAGCGTGGACAGAACAACACTATGGAAACTTCTTCGACACTACGGAGTGCCTCAGAAGATAGTCAATATCATACAGAGTTCATATGATGGATTACACTGCAAAATTGTGCATGGAGGACAGTTGACAAAGTCGTTCGAAGTGAAGACCGGTGTTAGGCAAGGTTGCTTACTCTCACCCTTTCTCTTTCTCCTGGTGATCGACTGGATCATGAAGACGTCAACGTCTGAAGGGAAGCGCGGGATACAATGGACATCTAGGATGCAGTTGGATGATCTAGACTTCGCAGAAGATCTGGCCCTTCTATCCCAAACGCAACAACAGATGCAGGAGAAGACGAACAGTGTGGCAGCAGCCTCAGCAGCAGTAGGTCTCAATATACACAAAGGGAAAAGCAGGATTCTCCGATACAACACAGAATGCACCAATCCAATCACAATTGACGGAGAAGATTTGGAAGATGTAAAAACCTTTACGTATTTGGGCAGCATCATTGATGAACAGGGTGGATCTGATGCAGATGTGAAGGCGCGGATCGGCAAAGCAAGAGCAGCATATTTACAAGTGAAGAACATCTGAAACTCAAAGCAACTGTCAACCAACACCAAGGTCAGGATTTTCAATACAAATGTCAAGACAGTTCTACTGTATGGGGCAGAAACCTGGAGAACTACGAAAGCCATCATCCAGAAAATACAGGTGTTTATTAACAATTGTCTACGCAAAATACTTCAGATCCGTTGGCCGGACACTATTAGCAACAACGTACTGTGGGAGAGAACAAACCAGATCCCAGCGGAGGAAGAAATCAGGAAGAAGCGCTGGAAGTGGATAGGACACACATTGAGAAAAGCACCGAACTGCGTCACAAGACAAGCCCTCACATGGAATCCGGAAGGTCAAAGGAAAAGAGGAAGACTGAAGAACCCATTACAATGAGAATTGAAGACAGACATGAAAAAAAAGAAAAATAATTGGATGGAATTAGAAAAGAAGGCCTAGGACAGAGTGTGTTGAAGAATGCTGGTCGGCGATCTATGCTCCATTAGGAGTGACAGGCGTAAGTAAGTAAGTAAGTAATTTGTATCAACCTGATCCATCCTGTAAAATTGGAGTTTATCTTATAGTTATTCTCAGAATATATTTTCTTATTATTCATATTATTATTATACTCTTCAGATTATCTGGTTGAGGTTAAGACAATGGAAATACTCAGAAATGATTGTAACTTAACATGAACAGTGTAGAATCTAACCAAAATATGCATCAAATAGGTTTTCATCAGAAAAATAGATATTCATAGGCGAAAACGAGGTTATTAATATAATAATAGAATCATTAATAATAAAATAACTAAACCAAGATAATCTAGTTCAAACTGTTAACAGCCATATCGATACATATCATGACTATCATGCTAATATTGATCAGGAAATCTACGTTATCTCACTCCTTCCCAATAAGTAGTTAATCTGTTGATTTGACTTTTCCAGTCCTTTCATCATAGTTTTATGCTAGCCATCGGTGCATAACACGATAGATTGTGGTTAAGTATGAGTAAAACCTTATCAAGCTTGACTGAAACTACTTTAAACTAAATATCCACCTTCATTTAGAAAGATGCAAATTTTTACATTTTATGCGAATAGATTAACCCACAAACAATCATTTGCACATAATAATGAGAAACAAAACCGGTTATGCAGCAGATAAATTAGTAGTTCTCTGAAGTTATAGAAGATGGATTATGAGTATAAAAATCAGATGGACAATTGAACCATTGTGATCAATGAATTTAGCATAATATGAATTCTATGTGGAAACAAATACTTTTCACTACTTCGGTATCTATCAGTATAGGGTTGCAGAGATTGTTAAGCTTATGATTGAGATCATGAATCGATCAATTTTGGATTACCATTGGAAACCTGAAAGCACTGGAGCTAATGAGTGTCAGGTAGAGATATGTATCTACTTCATACAATGTACGATGGTCGTGCAATTTCGTGGATTATTTGAATTTACACATTATAGTCGTTGGATGCCGGTTCAGCGGTCTAGAGATTAAGCGTTCGCACGCGAGACCGAAGGTTCCGGGTTCGAACCTCACTCTAAGGGTCGTGAGTGCGCACTTCTGAGGAGTCCCATACTAGGACGGGACGGTCGTCCAGTGCTTCCAGGTTTTTCACGGTGACCTAACATTAATCGATTCATGAGCTTAATCAAAACTTCAATGTCTACTAGCATAATAAAAGTGTATTCAGTAGAAAAACACAGTTTACAAGTAATTAATGTTAAATTTGTCATTCTTTATTCAGATGTAATTTTTCTGGAAGTTGCAAAGTTTAAACGACGGTAGATTAAAGAAAAAAGTGGTAACTTTACTTACCGATTAAATCCTTAACTGGACCATTACACCCTCCATATTCTTCCGGCATGATTGTTTCAAACCAGGTATCTTTTTGAAAGCTTTTTCCGTGTCATCTTTAATTCTTATAATCTAGTCGTATTAAAATTGTGTGTAGATACGACAATGAAAAGTGTTATTAGATGAAATACATTTAATTTAATGATTCTTTTATTCGTTAGAACACTAAGGTCTGGAACTATGTTTTTTTGCTAGTTAATACTTGAATTTCTCGACTTGAAACTAGTAGCTTGTTTAGTCAACCTTAATTTCAACAGTTTACTGTTCACACTTATCCTGTTATTGTTTGTGTATTTATTTTAATTGTCTTCTCTTTTGACATGATTTTTGATCTTATAGTTGCTCATGATCTCAGACCTCCAAAATTTCCTTATCAACTCAAAATCTTGATCCCTCTTCCCCGCTACATTCAATTGGAAAAATGTCTTCCTTCTATCTTTTCATTCTAACATGAATCAAAGATATATGAATTGTTCTAGTAAATATGAGAATTTCCATCAAAGGTACTTATTAAAACTATTATACATAAAATCTAACTAATTCGTTCCAAAATAATTGATTATTTAACACACAGTGTTCGGTAGAGTGGAAATGTAATTTTTTCCAGAAGAAAGAATCAACATTTAAATGGTATACCGACGTCACCAACTTCTGTACCAATAAAACTCTCACAATTGTACCAGTCCATTAATACGATTCCCTGAGAGGTTCAAACTTGTCAGAGGATCATTTTTAATGGTTTTAACAAGAAAACATAATTTATCTTTGTACTACGTGATCAGAGAAAATCGATTTTAACAAGAAGTGCTTTTAATATCTGATACTATCTACTAATAAACCTATAAATAGTATTATTTTGTCAGAGAAAAAGAAACTAAATAGTTCATGCTCTTTAAAAATTTGTATTGAATAAATGAATAGGTCAACAACTTTACTTTTACACAGGTGGTCAAGAGGTATCCAAAGAAATGATTGTGATTAGCTGTTTCAAAAACTTTTAGATAATAGTTTTGACAGTAAATCCATATATCACAGGCTGGTAAATGATAAACTATCTTGAACCAGAAATCATCGTATATTTATCCCCTCCTAGTTTGTATAAACCACTGTTTTACACTAGATTATATACAAGACCTCCAGGTCTTACATAGGCATAGTTCTCTTATAATACTTTGTTAATATCTTATAGTTCACATTTTCAATTACACTCAGTGAGGTATAGCTGTCTGTTAGTACCATATGTAATATCTGTCTTACCAACGACATTATCAGTATAGGGGTTGTGGAGATTAATAAGTTTTGATTGAGATCATGAATCGATTGATGTTAGACCACTGTTGAAAACCTGGAGGCACTAGAAGGCCGTTTCGTCCTACTCTGGGACTCCTCAGCAGTGCGCATCCACGATCCCGCTCGCGGGATTCCAACCCGAGGCCTTCAGTCTCGCGCGCGAACGCTTAACCGTGACGGGTAGAGACAGGTATCTACCTCGGTACAATGGAAGATGGTCGTGCTAGTTCGTGTATTGGTTGATGTTAGACACTAACATCATTGGATGCCGGCTCAGTGGTTCAGTAGGTTGAGCGTTTGCGCGCGAGACTGAAGGCCCCGGGTTGGAATCCCGCGGGCGGGATCGTGGATGCGCACTGCTGAAGAGTCCCAAAGTAGGACGAAACGGCCTTTCAGTGCTTCCAGGTTTCCAACAGTGGTCTGACATCAATCGGTTCATGATCTCAATTATCAACGACATGTTTGATGTTCGGGAACTCTTCTCAAAGCCATTCACTGTTATAACATAAAATTATCAACCGGTATATTGTCAGATCACAATTAAGAACATTTTAAAATTAAAGAAAAATAGCATAAACATTTTATCTTGCTACATATTACTAGCGAACTACAGAAGCTGTAACCAGTCAACTCATGGAACTGGCGCTAAAACAGTCAGACTTGCATCAATTATTCTGTTAACTGTATGATACTTATTGGTTAATCGATACACTACGTTGAATTATGAATCTTACTGTACACTTAATTAAAAGAAGAACAGTATAAAGGAGGATATCAGGAAAAAAAAGCAAAGTACTTACTCGTTGTCGCATTTTATCACTTAACCAAAATTCAAAAATTTTGAAACCTATATCGAATGCTTTCGATTCTTTATAAAATATAAGATGTTTAGTACGTCCAGGAGTAGCTTCCTAGAATAAATAAAAATCAAACACAAATAATTCATCATTCATATGGTTAACATGTGTTGATAAAAGCGAAAATTACAAATTGTCAGTTTCACTGAAATAATGAATCGATCCAAGTTAGATCATCAATGAAAACCTGGAAAAACCGGACGGCCATTTCGTCCTACTCTGAGATTTTTCAGCAGTTAGTATCCATGATCTTGTACACCTTCCAGTGCTTCCAGGTTTTCATTAGTGGCCTAAATTAAATCGGTTAATGAATTCTGTGAAACTCAACAATCACCACAGCCTCATACAGAAAATTATTATGTGATAACTAGTGACTAGCTTTGAGACGAACTTTCCGGAGTTCTAGTGAGAAACCGTAACCAGTGGAGTTAATTCCTGTCGGATGTGAGGAAGGTGCCCCCCAAACACGGTGGAAGATGGTTGTTCAATGAAATTCAACAATTTACATAACCCATTACTGAAAATCAACTTGTCAGTATTGTAAGTTGAATCTAATACATAACGAGGAGTTAACTGAGAATCTCTGACATATAGCTTATAGGTTACATTAAAACACTACTGACTGATATAGTCTTTCATTACACAAAATAATGATGTTACAACTATTAACAATGAATAGTTAGTTATATCAGTCGATTAAATCCAATTATGTTATTGAGGTGGTAGTATAGAAAGTTAAACGAAACAAAAAGATAATCAGGCATGCTGGTTCATAACTGAGTGGTAATCAACGTTATGTTTGTCTAATCCTTTATATTGGTTGAATTCTATTAATAAGTTTGCAGTTTGGCCACTAGTGAAATTGCTTGCAACATGTTTGGATTTTAAGTTTTTCGAAGGAATTCGGTAAGAAGCCCAATGTTTCGTACTGGTTACTATTGGTCAGAATATAAAACCTTGGAACTTAAGTAAAAGATGTTCCCATCAGCTTCATGGTCAGATACCTTGCTACTGGGCTGTTTTTAGCCTCATTTAGTCCCATTTAGGAATGGTAGGCACTAATTAATCCTCTCAGAGAAGATTAACGTTACAGCTATCAAGAAACCTCTATTTAAAGCTTCTTAACAACTGCTTAGGATCACCTAACATGAATGCTTGAGTTTAGAAATCATTTCGATTTGGCTAGTGAATTTCTTTATGATTAGTTTGTAAAAAAACTTATGTTAATCAGTACTATATATATTTCTAAATAATTTTCATCACGAACTGACATAAGCTGAAGAAAAATTTAAAATCACTGAGAAGTGGACAACTATTAAACTACTAGAGTTTCCACAAACCTCCATTCTGACAATAATCACCATGCCCTCATTAACAAATGGCTTCAAGATGGGTTTCCTGAAGGTCTAGTGAGATGCCATGATCAGGGAAGTCGAACTGTGTCTTTTGTGAGGCATTTACTCACTGAAGACAATGGTGGACAGTTGCGAAATATCGTGGATCCGTTGAAGCTAGACATTAACACCGTTGGAAGTCGGCTCAGTGGTCTAGAGGTTAAGTTTTCGCGCGCTAGACCGAAGCTCCTGGATTCGAGTCCCACGTGTGGGATAGTGGATGCGCACTTCTGATGAGTCGTATATTAGGAGGGAACGGCCGTTCAGTGCTTCTACGTTTTCAATGGTGATTTAGCTTAAACTGACTCATGAATTCGACCATTAAATATTTTATATTAGTTTGAGACTCCTCATCAATGCACATACATGAGTACTCGAACCCAGAACCTTCAGTTTCCTCTTTTATCGAAATAGTGTTGAACTAACGATCTATATTAGTAGATTTAGTCAACTTGTGGTGCTACGCGACTTTTATCGAATGTAATCAATGATTTATTGTCTTAATCTTGACTCTCTTTGTTTTACAGGGAAGTTTAACCATGAAACTAATCAGGAGTTAGCATATGATTAAAATTATTGTCATTTTCAAGCGAATCGAATTTGATGTGAGGAGTGGAGTTCATATCTTTTTATAATTTTTATTAGAATAAATAAAATAATCGATTACTTCTTTTTTTTTGAGATTCATTTACCTGTAATAATTTCATTGAGCTTTTCGCTGTTCTTGGGTCAGTCCATTCACTGACTTGTTTAGCTGTTGTTCCTGATAAATCAATGAAAATACCGACTCCTCCAATTTGACATTGTTCGTCGAAAATAAAACGTTCAAAATTCATATTATTCAAAGCTCTCATTTGTGTTTGTGATAAACGATCAGATTGCCAAGCCTCTTTAAAAAATTATTTTCACAGTGATTCAATATATTTATTAGAACTTACTCAACCTTAGTATAAACATGTGTACTCCACTGTCTACGATACCCAATGGAACAAAAATGCTGATTTGAAAAAAACGGATAAGATATACATTGTACTGATTGATAAATCTTAAACAAGAAACTTTGAAACTGAGACATTCAATATACAATGACTATAGGAGACAGAGTAAAAGGTAAATAAATGTCTTAGAAAGATATACTGTTTCTACCTAGATGAATATGAGTAATTAATAATAAGATAATGTGAAGTAATTGATAGATTATATTTTGTTGTTGTCATTATAATACATGAGTAATGACTGAAATTAGATAAAAATCTAGGTTTCGGCATAACTTTAGGCTTAATTACTGATCCTTCAAGTTTTTTTAGTGTTGATTTCACATAATTTAAAGGTAATTTTCATTATGAATTGTCATCGTTAAGATGGATATTCTGGATATTCTAGTTGGAATTTTCGACTTACAAAGTCGTCTGAATCTACAGGAAATTACTAATTAACTGATCGGTAATATTCATCTGGCAAATAGATTGGAGTTGGAAATATGGACTGCTGGCTTTTGACTAAGTGAACTGACGTTACCGTGGTCATCATGAGGTGTAGAGACCCTATTTTCGAATTCCTTAGGAGTTTTAAACGCTCATTTTCGAGCAATTCAAAAAACGAAGTATCTACTTACTACACATCGGTTTTCAATGATTTATTGAAGAATCTGTTGACTGATCTGACTGCATATCATCACCGTTTATGATCGATTCGTAATAAGTAATGACTCAGATACTACTTATTCAGTTAGTGTGAATCAGGAGCTGATTATCTCAGTTTGTAGGACAGCATATTTGGTGTAACTAATAAAAAAGTATATTATTCAATACAGGAATAATAATCTCAGTCTTCCAATGCTCAGAGAGACAAAACAGACATATGTACTCATCATGAGTCTAGATACAAATTTAAGTGCACATGAAATCAGGTCATTACTGATCGTTCATCTGATATTGGTTCATGATTATTACTGGCTGCAATTGTCTATTTGTTCACTGTATTATTTGAATACTTCAATAGCGTATCTGTCTGACTAGTCATATTGAGGTCAAAACGTATATTGGTTGACGAAGCGGCTGTTCTATTTGGGAATGTAGACCCTTTAGCAGTGAAGGTCCTCAAACCCACTTTAGACTGAACCTAGGATCTTTCGAGCCTCAAAGGGAGCACTCAACCTTTAGACTAATCAACCATATAATGATGTAAACTTAAAATTAAACAATTTCAACTGACATGAAAAAAATTATTCACTTACCCGGCATCTAGATATACGTCTACAATCGGATCGGTTAATTTTGGATACTTATACCATTCTGTAATCCCATGTTTACTTAAACAACGTACACTACAGAAATTATCAATGCGTTTCTGTGCAACCGAATGATCATAATGTGCATAACGTAGAAAACCAAGCAAGAAAGCATCATCTTCGTGTTTTAAACATTTTTTTAAGAAAAGGAAGATAAATATTTGAATAAAGTTACGAACAGAAATAATAACATCTAAAAAACATACCAAAATAAATTGTTAATGATAAATCGCTATGCAAAAGGTTTAATTCAGGCTGGATTAATATTATTTATATACTAATTCAATGATAAAGTATAAATGTATTGAACGAGAATACAGATGGTGACAACCAAATGTATTTCAACACAAAGTTACATAGTTCTTTCACCAGATGCAAAAACTTTAAGTCCAATACTTCATTTACAAATCCTCCGCCAACTGTCCCAAACTTCATCGGTCTTTCATTGCTTTAATAATTACTCTCTGTTCCCGTTCTTTTCGATTCGATCTTCCCAACCTTCTGTTGCCAGGCATTCCACTTCTGTCTGGTGTTATATATTACTTATATCGACATAAGTACCATATGTCATATGATGATTATAAACATCTTTCATAATCTTTTACTAAGTCATGATGAATAACTCATTTGTATAGGATACTGAACTTCACATTTATGTTTAGGAGTGCGGTCTATCATAAGCTAAGTGGATAACGCGGTTGAGTTTGGAGCGAACGGTACTGGATTCGAGTCCTGGAGTACATCCAGATGACGACTCACAAATAGGATAAAACCAGCGTTTTGTATTTCATTGTTAGTCACCGTCTAACTATGCTTATTATCAGGAATGATCATAAATTTGACAATGAACTTGTCTTACTTTGAGTTAGATCAAACAAACTGTGCACATACATTTCAAGCGTACAATGTACATGGATGAGTCAAACTTATTCAGGCAGTTACGCAAATTTTATTTTAAGCTGTTATGACTGGACACTTGTAAAACCGGGTCTATTGTTTGGATGTACTGAGCATTTTCTGTGAAGTTTCTCTTACTCTTATCAAACTATTGTTAATATTGGCTATTTTGATTTCCTAAGTGAATATTGATGAAAATTCAACTTTTTAACAATACTGTTGTTATGCAATCTATTGATTCTAAACTTATCTATAATAATTGATCACTGAATAATGGTCGACGTTTAGTCCTTAGTTCGGAATAAATTTTATGTGTAAAGCTGTAACACGGTCACTAGTCTATGTGACTTGACATCGTGTAAACTTTGTCTTGGTGTTTGGGGGTCTATGGGAAACCTTAGATCATGGTTTTGTGTCAGTCGGCACTTATCAGTAGGAGTTACCTACAATTTTGAGGGAGTTGAGTTTTCTCATTAATTACATAATATCTTTAGATATTATAATTAGCATATTCATCTTAATAGACGAATTGAGTTGCCAACTATTCATCGTCAGTTTCATGAATACCTGTAGTATGCAATTCTTTCCACTTCATAATTTTTGCATAGACCAGAAACGGTACCTGTAACAGATTTATATGAAATCATCTATGTTGTAGACTCCATTCATCTGTTTACGATCTAGAAATTAGAATGTTAGTTATCATTAAGGTTCATAAGTTTATTTACTACATATTATCACGTTTACAGGAAATTACTAATCGAGGTTGATAGTGTCATTCCTAATTCTATTAATTTACGAGATAATTAGTGGTGAAGATTTCTCGGTTGAATGGATGATTTTAGATGGAGGTTTGATCACGAAGCTACTTCTGTTCTTCTGAACAACATCATTAACATGAACTTCAAGTAGAAGTGAGGTATCCGAATTTATCCACAAATGATTGACATTTTGTCCTATCGTTCTTGACCGTGATTGGCTATTGTTGATTAGTTTCCTGTTGTTGTCTGAATATTTATTTTGATTGTCTCTCCCTTAGACCTAACTCTTGATCCTTTATAAGTCTATGATTTTTTTAAACGCTTGACCAATCTAATTGATTCCTGTGTGTTTATTGACTGTTCACTAATCCGAGTGCCTAGCTTCTAAAAATTCTCTGCTCTTCTTCGTATTTCCTCTGTCCAACTTCTCGGCATCTCAGTTGAATATACATCCACAATTAAAGGCGTGCATCGATAATGGTAAAAATACCATTCAGTGTTTGCTAGCTAGTTAATGTTCATTCAGACAAAGACGAAGATCTCGTCCACTTTATTTTATGTAATGTTTCTCATAGTTGGAACAGTTTGTTGTATATATGATGTTTGGCTTTTCTTCTTGATCGTTTCATCCTTTGACTGAGTGAGATTGCAAATTTTATGTTGTCGAAAATGTTGTAAATCAAATTGTTAATATTTTCTTGCTCATTCTTTTTTAATGATAAAATTCAAAATTTTAGTAAAGGGTTGTTGAGATTACTAAGTTTTTGATTGAAATTATGAACTGATTGATGTTAAACCACCATTGAAAACTTAGGTTCGAGTCTCACATATAAGATCATGAATGCTCACTGTTGAGGAGTCCCACAATAGGATGAAACGGTCGTCCAGTACTTCCAGGTTTTCAATAGTGGTCTAACATCAATCAGTTCATGATATCAATCAAAAAAATTCGAATTTGTTGATGTCTCACCGTCGCAAATGATTTCATTTTGGAATATTTGGTAGAATAACATTTCATTTGTTGTTCTGAATAAAATAATTTTATTCTTTGTTTTCTTGGTTTTTATCTAGACTTATTTGTTCATTTTAACTTGGGAATCCATCTGTCATTTTCAATTTCGTACTAAAAATTACACAGTCTTATTTATTAATTTTTTATTTCTTTGTTATCGATATGCTTCACAGTCCTTTTTTTGTGTCTAGAATACTCATCTAACTAATCAATAAGTAGTCAAATAGACGAAGAATTTTTTGTATATCTGTTGACCTTATATTGATTTGTATCCATGAAATCTTCATATTTCACCAAGTATTATACTATAGATACGATTTATGTTACATATATGCCCCCTCCCATTTTCTTAAAGAAACAGTTTATGTGATTCATTTAATATCACTACTTTAAACTGTAAGTAGCTAACAGAATATATGTAAACTCTATATTTATAATATTTATAACAGCCCCAGTACTAATCAGTTGGTACTGAATCTGTTGTGTATTTTAAAATGTATACACCTATGCTAATCTAGAGTCATAAAAAACAGTTGATTGAAAAGAACCATTTTCTAGAGCAATTAAGTATTGAACATAAGTTTATTTTACCAATGCCAAATAAAATCTACTCACTTAAACGAAAGAATAAATCATTTAACTATAATTGTAGTTAAGCATCAATTAGAATGTGCCAATTGATGATGTGCACAAATGAGTCATGGAAACCATAATAATGATTTAAACCTTTTAATTAAATAAATAGATAGAATCAAAATATAACTTGTCACCGAATTCAATTATTTTCTTTTATTAAACTAAACAAACTTCATCATATACCTATTAACAAAATTATATAACATTCTCTTTAAGTTCATCATGTTAATTTACTGATATTATCTAGTTTAATTAATACTAGGAATGGTTACACACATATATATATCTATTCTAAGGTATCCAATTAGAAAGCTAACAAGAAATGAATCCATTTTATTTTTATTACTCATGGTATTCAACAATTTATTTACTTGGGATTGAATACTTGTCTCTTCTTATAAGTAATAACTATTACAAAAAGAATCGATATTCACTTAAAGCTTTAAAAACGTTTTGTTCAGAGTTCATATTCTTTGAATATATAATATCGAAATAGTTCAAATCTATCAGAAGATATTAGTTTTCTCAAAGTTAGTAATATTTCATACTGCTTAGTGTCTGTAAATGTAAAATATAAATTAGTAATAATTATCATTCTACTAATAGATAGTTAAAAGTGTGGTGTGAAATACTTAAATTCACATAAGTAGTATATAACGATAGTTAAGAATAGAATGTATTTCAGTAGAAGATTGAAAAGGAAAAAAAACGGGAATGGAAAGCAATTGATATGAAAATGCAGGAACAATGAAATCTGAAACGATGGGCTGATTTTTGCATAAGAAACAGTGAAGTTTGAGATAATTAATATTTTGCAAATTAAATATTTACTGTATTGTACTCAAATTTTAGTGAGATGTTCTGTAATTTCGGATTGAGACACATTCACTTGTGTTCTTGTTTACTACGAAAGTACTTTATGGCAAATCCCAGAGTCTCCATAATCATTAGTATTTAGTGGAGGCCGGTGTTTTGATTTGTCCGCATTTAGATCGGACTATATTCGTTGAAGGGCTCACCATTTTAGTGGCCCGTGGATCTGACTCCAAGATCGTATAAATGATTGTTATCGCCTATTCTCGTATATAATCGTCGACTTAAATCGCGTTAGTCAATAACAGAATTAAATAAGTCGAATAACGAGAATGGACTTGTGAATGCATATATTTTGTATATGAAGCGAATGAAACAGAGTAGAGTAAAATGACACGCAGGGAAGATGGCTGGGAAGCCAACTCCATTTTAGTCAAGCGTTACTCAATATTTATAGTCAGACAAAATAAAGCTACAGACATGTGATTAATGAGATAAGAAGGGCACAGACATATACGCTCATATAAAAACAGTCTAGATTGATAAGCGAATAAATAACAGGGTCAAAGTATTGCTCGAGTAGAATGAATAGAATGGGATGTCCGGAAGCTAGAATAAGGTATATGGGCTTGGCATAATAACTGACACTACAAGTAAAGTGTATATTTTTTAATCACCAAAGTACTATCTTACCTTAGAGATTCAAATCTAACTTAACTGATATTACAATCATAGATGTGATCTTTCAGTTATTCAGATCAGAGACTACAGTTTTTTTTTCTCTCACAAAAACTGAAATACTTATACTGTTTAATCATTGAATAATAACCGGTGTCATTTCATCTAGTTCTTTAGTATGGATTTTGAATTCACTGGTTGTCATTTTAAGTGACCTATAACTAATCTTATTTTGAAAATGTTGATTCTTTATATCATATAATTTTATGTATTTTCTAAAGAAAACTCTTGTCTGATTTTGGTTGAATCAATAAACTTGATACGTTTCTACGGTCCTTTTATTCATTGTTTACTTTTAAATAAGAATTTAGGACAAAATTACATTAGTAACAATAAAACAACAACATACATACATACGATGACCTATATAAGTTTGATTATTTTGTTTATATTATAAATAAAAGAAAGTTGATCTGGCACAAAGTATCTAGTATAACACAGAATTATAGCGTGATATACAAGAGAATGAAATATTATAGAATTGTAGTTTTGAAGAGAAAAAAAATATCAACTATTACTCTGAATAATTTTTGGTATTTAG
Source organism: Schistosoma mattheei (assembly GCA_944470405.2). Classification (NCBI taxonomy): domain Eukaryota; kingdom Metazoa; phylum Platyhelminthes; class Trematoda; order Strigeidida; family Schistosomatidae; genus Schistosoma; species Schistosoma mattheei. The sequence goes on from OX103944.1 coordinate 36,283,483, forward strand.
TGGTAATTCTGGTTAGAGCTTCCTTAATAATGTTGTTTTCGATGAGATGAATCGCCCAGGACAAATTTCAATGGAGAATCTTGGTGGGTGGCCAATGATCCTCCATGAAAGATAATAGGTGTAAGTAAGTAAGTAAGTAATAGTAATTCTATTCATAAGGTTGTAGAAAGAAGAATTGGAATGTCTAACATGATTTGTTGTGAATATAGTGGGTTTTTAATACAACGTTAATTTAACATTCTTATCAGCGACAAAATGCGTTGTTGCGTAACAGATTTCAATGTTATTACATTTGTAGGTACCAAATAAAATGACGATGTTCATTCTCATTAAAATTTATATTGAGTGCTCATTGCTATGTCCTTCGAGTCTGTCGGTGGTAATCGGACTATATTGATAGAATTACAATGTTTTCACAAACCTAAGTAATTAAACATTAAGCTTACTATATTTTCTATTTTAAGCGGTTTAGGTAGCCAGCTATTTTCTACTGGTATATAGTTAGGATAAAATAAACGCTATTTTACCTAGACTGAAGTATGGGTTTCAGTAAGTTGACATCTTGAAATGTAGACAGGTGATTGTGTTTAGCGCTCTGGATAAAGATAGTCTTAATTCATAATAAAAGTTTAGCACTCCATTAGCAGAGCCTTAGTCTCAGAATTCACGTTTGAACTATCCTAAATCAACATTTAAAACACCATTTTTGAGCCGAAATCGAAATGTTCATCAACAAAATAAATCTTATATTGTTCAACATAATTGTCATCAACTGTCATGTTAACAACAAAGAACGATTAACTAAAATGTAAATGTTCATTTTGGGCTATTGTCTACTAATCCTAGCATTGAAATCCCATATACATTTTATTATCAACATATGGACGTCAAATTTAAACCATTCTCATAACAACATACAACTTAATACTTTACAGGTCTATAATTTACGGATGAATCAATCATATTTAGGATAACAGGTGTTGGATTTTGGAGCGTAATTCACTCATCCATTTGGCTAGATAGCGTTTTGGCATTTTAACTGATGGCAGTTCGTGATGAAAACTCTAAATCTGATTCCTAACCCTAATTATCAACTGTAAATTATAATCGTTATTCTTCACACAGGTCTATAACTCTTATTTAGCTCTAGTAAGTCGGCGGACATTCTCCAGGTTGCTTTAGCGTCGCTCAAAGGTCGTCCATAAATTATAATCTTACTATAAGTAGTTTTTTAGTGACAGTATTTGCAGAATATGATAAATTCACCATATTTCGTTTCTTTTTCTTCCACTACACATATAAGCTAATATGTTTAATTATTTGCAATTATTAACGTAACATAGAAAAATGAATTATCAATCAATAACGAATAAGTCGTGTGTAATGTATTTCTAGAAGAAATGATTGAACTCATCTATGGCGTATACATTAAGAAGAGATCTGGTGTAAACGAAATATAGACTTGCGCAGCTATTGCCCTTTAAGCTCGTGTAAGAGTATACTGTAGTAGAAAATAATTGTCTGAGTAACAATGGGTAACCTCAATCAGTTAAAAGGAAATACAGTACTGACTATCGAAGTAAGATGGAAGAATACAAGTTCAGAAGGAAATATGTTTCTATTCAATTGTCATTCAAATACGATCAACTAATGAATAAAATTAATCGAGTACTAAATGCAACTTTAAAAAGTACATTTCTCCAAAGAAGTTGATTCCTTTATACAAAATACATAGTGGATAAGTATCTGATATTTATCACCTCCGATGGGAAATGTCAATTTACTTGTACATAAAAACACGTACAATGATTTCTGTTCGTTTTAATGAGCACATTCCAAAACATCTATGCCTTAAAAGAAGAAAGCTGCCTATGAAGTGCAACAGAACGCGCTACTTGTTACACATGAGGCACTATGTGGGTGCATTAAATTCATTCATAGTTATCAGTGAACAGTTCAATTCCGCAACGTCAAAATTTACAGAAACCACAACTACTAGGATGTTAAAACTAAACCTTTGTATACAGAAAGACTCATTGGTAAATCTTCACTTTTCACTGTAACATTTTAAACTTTCTTCGTTGAGATTAATTACAACCACAATCTGGTGGGTTGAACTCATACATTCTCCTTACCCTTGTAATAAAATCATTTTCATATTTTGGAACTATTATCTTAAACAACCATAAAAAGAACCTCCTATTAAATCTGTCATTCTTAACTCCTTTCATGTGACGCGCAACTTATTTGTCATTGATTGATAATTCATTTTCCCATGTTATGTTAATAATTGTGAATAATTAAACGTATTACCTTAGATGTGTAGTTGAAGAGAAAGCAATAAAATACAATGAATTTAGCATATTCTGTAAATACTGTCGTTCTTACTTTGTTTAAAAGTTGTAAAGGGAATCAGCTGGCTTCAATATTCCAATGGTTCGAATAGTAGCATATTATGTTCTTAAGTCCTTATATCAACCTCTTTCTACTTTTAAGTGGACATCTTGAAATACCACGACAGGTATATGAAAACATGTGCACCATTCACGATTATATTTAAGTGATATCAATGTGTGAATTACTCTTGAATTCAATTTATCTTAAATAAACATTAGTTTGTAAAGTCCATAAATGATTTTGAGTTTGTATTTAGAATGATATACTACATATATGTAGAATGAAATTTCAGTATCGAGTCTAGTAGTAGTAGTCTATAATGGTGGACAATACTGAAAATTATTAGTACTTAGTCCAGTAAATAGTGAACATTGATCTTCGTCTCTTTTTTGGTGAATTGATATAACCAGAAGTATACAGTTAGGTAGTCGTTTGACTTAAAACTGCTTCGTTGTATGATGTCATATTCGTAAAGGTTCTTTACTTGTTATTGTAGTCAATCCATAATAATCAGCTCTCACAATATTACAAAATTCAGTTTCCCTGTATGCCAAATAGTTTTGTGTTTTCTCTTGATTAGAGCCGTTTTAGGAATACATGGTAGAACATTTTGGCACACTGATTTAGAAGCTATGTGCCTACCTTCAATAAGATTGATATTGATCTCAAAATGCTAATATTACTTCGATTTGTTTCCTACTTAATCAGTTTACTATTATGCTCTGACAACAAGACTTAAAGCTCATATGTCTGATCTTGTAACTGATCAAATATACATTATGATGTAATGTCTCAACCTATACTGAAGTAGATAATTGATTTTGGTGTTTAATATTTCATCACACAAATTGTGATCATGATTACTGAAAAGTTAAGTAGTCCTTTGAGATTATTTAATTCAAACAAGTTTGAAATTGCCACAATCCATTTATATATGTCAGACTAACCTATAAATATACGTCGATTTGGTCCTTGCTAAGACTAATCCTGTACAATTTACATAGTTCGCATATATAGAGAAGTGTATATATGCATGAAATAAGTGTTTTTTCGTAGATAAGGCAAAATCAACAGACTTCTGTACGAAAAAATATGTTTGATAAGTTTAAGAACTATTGAACTAACTGATTACAATTATCTGTATTGAGAAAGATTCCCATAAATGAAACAAAATAGAAGAAAAACCAAGTTTTACTGCAAACAGTAATAACACAAGATCATATAAGATCATTCTTTCGTAAAAATAAGACAAAACTGATCATTAGAATTTAACTCAGTATATCAGTCATAATACAATTTTAAAAAGATGAATGGATCTAATTTTTATCTGTAACCGATAAATTAATCTTTCAGTCAGTCCTAAATGGGATTCAAATTAATGTTTAACACTGTAATATTGGCTCAGCAATCCCTATTCAAATTTAGTCCATGATCAAGCAAACTTTCTGGATTTATCAAGTCATAAATGTTACCAACTTGAAAAACGATCTGTTACACAATAATTATTAATGTTACGGAGAAATACCTTGACAAATCAGGTAATCCCACGTTATTGACGGTATTATTGGTTGAAAATATTTAAAAACTTCGACTGGAAACATTCAATTAATTTGTTAAATAATCTTTACTACCAATTAAATATGAATGCTTTAGTCTCGATAATGATGAATCTCTAATTCAAAGAATATGACTTGACAATTATATTCGTTTATTAATAAATTCAGTATCAAATGTTATAACTGAAGTTTACTACATCCAGATACAAGTATATATTGATATCATGAATGGATCAATTTTATACCACCATTTAAAATCTAGAAGCACTGGACGGACATTCCGTCCTAGTATGGGTCTCCTCAGCAGTGTAACTCCACGACCCCGCACGTCAGGCTCAAATCAAGGACCTTCGGTCTTGAGCACGGACGCTTAACCTCTAGACCACTGAGCCGGCATTGCGCGACCGTCCACCATTATTTTCAATAAGTAACTACCTCACAACAGACACGGTTGAACTTCACTGGTCATGGCATCTCACTGGAACTCCGGGAAATCCATCTTGAAGCTAGTCACTAGTGACAATGACGAAACAGCCTTTCAATGTTTTAACATTGATAGATTCATGATATCAATCTAAACTCAACAATTTCCACAACCCTATACATAGGGTTGTTATATATATAACAATATATAATATTTATAAGATCGGCAATAAATTATCATTATTTTTAATTGAAATTTTAATTATAATCTTACCTTGAGGTATTGTTAAATGTTGACATGAGCTTAACCATCGTTTAAAAGCAGTCAAATGTGCTTGAACATGTGCTGGATTTTCTGACAGATTCTTTTTAGCTAATTCTACATAAAATGGTGATAGACTGTTGCTGACTTTGACAGCCATAGTTTACAAAGTAATTAGATAAGGGGATGTTTATCACAGATGAATATCTCTCTCTCTATATATATATATGTTTTTCCAATTTCAAAATGATATAATTCTGTAAAATGATTGGTCATTGAAAAGTGCTCATTGTTGGCCAATGTTGAATTATTCTAATTTTTTATTGGTCAATGTAATAAAATGATTAAATGATAAATCGAAATAAAAATATTGTTTCACTTGTGTTATCATTATTAATCAAGTATAATAAATCAGTTTAAATAGATTGTTTCTTGTTTGATTGTTTGGATAAAATGAAAAAGACAGTTAACGTAGAATAATGTCAAAGGGAACAGTTTATAATCGGAAAAGCGTATTGAAATATCATATTAGAAAGGCGAATCTCTTGGAGTTGACACTAATGTTTTTTTCACTTTGGGTACCAATGATATATATAAGAAAATATAAACAGTTTAGTGGAAAAAATGTCTGTTTGACGATATCACTGACTAGATTGATGTATTTGGCAACAAATATCAGAAATTGACATTACTTATGACAGAATTAGAGAGGAAATTAGCATCATGGTAAGGTGAGCGATTGAATATAGTACTTGTAGAAGCAGAGAACATGCTTGAAGTGATGAAGTGCTAGAATCTTTATTATACACATGTATCTATACGGTGCTCCCATTTAGTCTAATTTTACAGATGATTTAGAAGGTTACTTTCGGTGGGATAACGTGGCCATAGCTGGTGAAACTGCTGATTATTTAAATTTACCTTTAGACAACCTTGCAGAGTAGTACTTAAAAACACATAAAAAAGAGTACACATTGTATGGCCGACATAACTTAGTTCACAAGACCAAATACACTTACGGATACATGGTGAAGTAGTCGAAGACAAAGTTTTATACTCTATCCCTCTTAACTTTGATGTTGGCAGAAAAAAATCAACCCGGTAGATATTTCCCAAAGATCATGGGGATTGAGTCTTACTGTCGCTGGTGGAGGATCGCCTTTGAATTTTACCAGCTTACCGTTTTGGTTTCAGATTTCACTCAATAAATATGTGTGGAAAAGTAGGTTTCACAATTCACTTCCGATTGTTTCTTCCGTGCAAATTCATTTGGTTTTTGAGGATAGAAAATGATTTAGGTTTCACTTCTTTCACAATGGTTTGCAAATTTGAAAATTCTCAACACTGCACTTACTAAGTTGATTTTCTTTCATTAATCTTTGTAGAGTACTGTTTGGTACTCATCTTCATAAATATTGAAGAAGTAGATTTACAAGTTAATTTCAGGTTCTAGTGTGAATATATTAGAATAATCCTGAGTGTTAAATTTCTGTAGTATGTCATAACATTTTCTGTTACCTTCAAAGAGAATGAAATTTGTCGTCAATATATTTCTTGTATAAATTAGTTTGATGCACCGTACTTCAAAGGTTTATTTCAATACAGAAAATATAGGGTGTTTATATAATATTTCAAATGTTTTTGGGTTGCTCGAAGATTCTGGAATGCTACTAAACATAGTAGCAGTATAGCAATCAGTCAATCAAAACCATCTACATGTAACTTTTCACTGCCATGATGTTTCTGGCTAAAACTTCAAGTGAACACTGATTGGATGAAACGCTTCTTAGTGCTTCCTGATCCTTGCTTGTCTCTTGCGAGAAATTTTCTGGATCACCCCAACAATTTTCATGTTTTCTTCAAGGCCAAATAGCATTTGAATGCCTCAGTGGGATAATGAATATACATTACTAAAGATTACCTTGCTGAATCGAATTACCTATTCAGTTGGTCCTAGTTTTCACTGGTTATTTGTTTAAGATCAATTTCATGATATAAACTACAAAAATTCAACAGTTTCCATAGACGTTTTGAATTTTTTTCGGTCGTTATATTTTTATTTGGTTATTATTATTATTATTACTTTATTGAATTGTCTAACATTTTCATGTTTTTTTTGTATTTTTACTCAAGACAAAATCGCATCATATCATATTCATTACAATAATCTTCTTCTTTCTACCGATTTCTTTTAATAAATTATCATAGTAACATCATTCATAACTTTGACAAATAAGCACAAACCCACATACACAGAGAGAAAAAGAGAGAGAGAAAACCATATTGACTTGATTTCATCATCTTTAAAGAAAAACAGATTTCAAAAAAAGAAAAAGAATGGAATTCTTTTCAAGGTTGAAAACTTTCTTTCTTATTTGATTATTAACATTACTGAAGTTGTATAAAAGATAAAATATCATCCGATTAGTATATAGAGTAATATAAACTCATCTTTAAACTTATTCTATAAAGGGAATATTAAATGGTTTGAATTATTTTTTTCTGGTTAGAGTTTTTTAACGAGTTAGTTTTCTACGGGATGGGGTCACTAACCTCATGCCTAACCTGGTCCTTTATCCGGGCTTGGGACCGGCAGTAGCCCCAGAGGGGCTCCAGGCGATGGTCGACTGCGTCATGAAGACGTCAACATCTGAGGGGAAGCGTAGGATACAGTGGACAGCTAGAATGCAGCTGGACGATCTAGAATTCGCAGATGATCTGGCTCTTCTATCGCATACGCAACAACAAATGCGGGAGAAGACGACCAGTGAAGCAGCAGCAGCAGTAGGTCTCAAAATACACAAAGGGAGAAGCGAGGTGCTCCTATACAACACAGTGAGCAGAGCAGAGTACATGAGATCCGATAAACGGAAGAAAAAGAGAAGTTAGCCAACGACTCACTGAGTACATAAGAATCATTTAAGGTTAATAAATGATAGGAATCAATAAAATCAGGAAAAGAATGAAACGAAGATAATTAGATAATTGAGATTGTAAGTTGATAGAGTAAGATTCCTAAAGGCCTACATAACATTGGTTTGAATTCACCATCACTGACACCCCCATCGTATTAAACATAAATGAATCCAATGATAGGGAGGTGATATTTCTGGCAAAATTATGTCTTAATATCATACGATAATTGAGAAACAAGTGTAAGTAAATGAACTACTGACCTAAATAATATCATCGCCTACATATCTCTTCCTGGCTCAATCTTACAATGCATTCTTTGTAAATATAGTTATTTCGTTCTTGTCAATAACTCTTACTACATAGTTCTAATCTTCATCCAATGCATAGTTGATTGTCCAAATGTTAATAAGCAGATAATAATGACCAAATTGGAAAGAAACACTTGGCTACTACAAAATTGCGATAATATGATATTCAGAACTTTAAACAAATTTAAAACTGTGTAGTGGAATTGAAAATTTCTGTCAAGATTTCTTATTGAATATCTTTTTTGTTGGATTCAACTAATCTATTCTAACAATTGCATAATTGTTTTTGTTTTTAAAATACAAGGTACCATCAGAATCGTTAATGTGTATCCTAACTTGTTGATGAGTTCAGAAATTGAAGTTCTGAAAAAACAAGTATATACATTTTATGATGCCAGTAGCTAAAATATAGACGTATTGCGTTAAGAAAAGTCCGTGAAAACTAGAGAATGTTGAACAGTTGTTTTAAAGTAGCATAGAAAGTCATGACAGTATTTCTCACCTGTAGTTCTGTATGAGCTAATCTGAAATATTCAAATCTGGCAGCAACTACCATAGCATAATCATTTTATTCACTAACCGACCAAACTGTCACTCTCGCTGGAAGACCTAAAATGTCTGAATTCAATCGTATTTGGTTGTCGATGGATGATGTTAAAACATCTGAGGCTTGAATGAAACAGCCGTTGTGATATGATATTACCACTTTTAATAAGTGATTTTAATTAATTTCAAGTTAATTATTTCTCTTTTTCATACATAAATTTAAACTCATCTCTAGGCAAAAACCAATTAGTATAAGATAGTCAAGTCCTCAGTTCAATTTCGGCTGGGGTAGGTATTATACGCCGATGAAGAGTTCAATGTTAGAGTGAAACAGTTGTCTAATGCTTCCTGATTTTCCATGGTCATCTTATTAAAGTCAGTTCGTAATGTAAAACTACAAATATTTAATAAACTGAACAACACCTTATATTTTGACGAAAATAAACAAAATGAACATTGTTTTGTTTTAAAAATGAATTCTTTTACACTATTTGAGATAACTGTATTGTACAGGAGTACAGTAAACTACTTATTTTGTAAGCTCAATATGGAACAAACCAGCCCTACTGCGGAAGCAGTAGGACCTGACAACATACCAGGTGAAGCACTGAAGTCAGACATCGAAGTAACTATAAATATGCTTCACCTTCTATTCAAAAAGATTTGGGAGTGTTAATGGGATAGAGATTGGATTAAGACACGTTCCGTACAGGATTATGTTAAAGCACGCTGACTGACTATTTCTTATCCAATCAGCACTAGTGGATACTTGAAGAAGACTTTAGAATCTCATGTAAAAACTATAAATGTACTAACGTTTCTCTTATTGTGATTCTTATTTCCATCCAACCTTGTTATATGGAATATAATTAAATCCCTGTTCAACCATGTTCTGATTTGGGGGTTTGTTGGGTGAAGTAGTGTCCAAGAATACTAGACAATAAGGTTAGCTAGATCTTAATAAGAGAAATTATAACAGGGAGGAAGATCAAGTACCCACAAACTGGAAAGATGAGTACATCATCAATATACCATAGAAAGGAGACCTGAAAAAATGTGAGAACTGCCGAGGAATCACACTAATATCGGTACCAGCAAATATTTTCAACAGAGTGTTGTTGAACAGTATAAAAAATTCAGTAGACGCCCAAATTTGAGATCAACAGACCGGAGTCCGTAAGTATCGGTCATTGAGCAATCAGTTGAATAGAATTCGTCAATATACATCAACTTCCTTGACTATGAAAAATTGTTTGACAGTTTGGATAAGCGAATCTTCTTCGATACTATGGAGTGAGTAGCTGAGAAGATCGTCAACATCATCCAGGATTCATACAATGGACTACACTGCAAAGTGGTGCATGAAGGACAGCTGACGGACGCATTTTAAGTGAGGATGAGTGTTAGGCAAGACTCTTTACTCTTTCCCTTTCTCTTTTTTCTGGCAGTTGACTGAATTATGAAAACCTCTACAGCACGGAATACAATGGGTAGGTTGGGTGAAATCGAATGATTTGTACTTTGAAGATGACCTAGCCCTCCTATCGCATACACACGAACAGATGCAGACAAAGACAGCCAGTGTCGCAGCAGTCTCTGCATCAGTACGCTTCAATATACACAAGTGGGAAACAAAGGTCCTACAATACAACACGAAGAACAGCAATCCAATCACTCTTGATGCCGAAACTCTGGAAGATGTAGAATACTTCACACATCTGGGAAGCATCATCCAGGAACGTGGAGGATCGGATGCAGATGTAAAAATGAGGACTGGCAAAGCAAGGGCCTCATTCTTACACCTAAAGAACATATGCAACTCAAAACAACTTTCAACCAATATCAAAGTCGAAATCTTCAATACGAACGTCAAGGTAGTTCTATTGTACGGAGCTGAAACTTGGAGAACTACTACAACCATAATCAAAAGTGTACAAGTATTTATAAACAACTGTCTGCACAAGATACTCAATGACTTTTGACCAGATAACATCAGCAACATCTTACTGTGGGAGAGAAAAAGCCAGCTTACGTCTATCAAAAATTAGAATTTTCAATCACTAAACTATCTAGCTATACCTTTAATACGTTTAATATATGAAATCTAGACTCTGACTTTAAAACCTACTTCCAAGTTTACAGAGCTCTTCTACCCTTGAACTTAAAAAAGGTTATTTTACGTGCATATAACAAAAATGTTTGTAGAATTAGATGTAACCCTGAGTTCTACAGATTTCTGAAGTATATATTACAACTGTTAAATAAAGGATTAGATAAATAATTATTTTAGTGTACAAAGTAGATGTTCATCAGTATTGTTGACTTTTCAGTTCTATTGATATATATGGTTTGCCGACCAGCATTCAATATTGTTCTAGACGTTCATTGAAAACATTAATTTACCCTATAAGTTTTAAAAAATTCTTAGTTAATTAATGAATTTACTTCGTACCCTGCAGCCCTACTCATTCATATTCTTTCTACATTTATATTAAGTCATATGAGTTAGACCAGATTGTCATCAGTACAGTCAACTCAATCTTCAGATGTAAAAATTTCATCCATCGAGTTTGGCTAAATAATCTTATCATTATTCAACAAACTATTTCATATTCTTATCTTTGGCAGTGTATCCTAAAAGCATCTGTGGTCAAATACTAGTAACTAACTTATGTCTTCAATTTTTAAAAGATAGGTACTAGATAGACATAATTCAAAGATAGATAGAAACCAAGTCATAGCGATACAGATGTATACAGCATTCATAATGTTATTTTAACATTTTTTCCACACTTTTCAATCATGTTTTTGGAACCACGTTTTCAGATGTTTATTTTATTCTTGGATCAGAGTTAACGGTATAATTCAGGATGATTGATATTCCATTGACACCCAAATACAGTATTAATCACTTCGAAAATCAGTCAGTTATTTATTAGGCTACTAAGTTAATATTGATAGTAATTTGTTCAACAGGTTTAATATTTATTATTATTTGTAAGAGTTTATCACTTATCTGTTGCTGAAATCCGAGTTCTAAGACGACGTAACCAGAATCAGTTTATCAATATTTCCTTACTTTCTTACTTACGCCTGTTACTCCTCGTGGAGGAGCATAGACCAACCACCAGCATTCACCATCCAACCCTGTCCTGGGTAATCCTCTCCAGCTCCTTCCAGTTGTCACTCATCTTTTTCACATCTGCTTCTATTTCCCGACGTAATCTGTTCTTTGGCTTTCCTCTTTTCCGCTTTCCTTCAGGATTCCAAGTTAGTACTTGCCTCGTGATGCAGTTTGATGATTTGCGTAATATATGTCCTACCACTTCCAACATCTTTCCCTAATTTCTTCTTCACCTGGAAGCTGGTTTGTTCTCTCCCAGAGAAGGCTATTGCTGATGGTATCCGGCCAGTGGATGTTGAGTATCTTGTGCAGACAGTTGTTTATAAATACTTGTACACTTTTGATTATGGTTGTAGTAGTTCTCCAAGTTTCAGCTCCGTACAATAGAACTACCTTGACGTTCGTATTGAAGATTTCGACTTTGATATTGGTTGACAGTTGTTTTGAGCTGCATATGTTCTTTAGGTGTAAGAATGAGGCCCTTGCTTTGCCAGTCCTCATTTTTACATCTGCATCCGATCCTCCACGTTCCTGGATGATGCTTCCCAGATGTGTGAAGTATTCTACATCTTCCAGAGTTTCGGCATCAAGAGTGATTGGATTGCTGTTCTTCGTGTTGTATTGTAGGACCTTTGTTTCCCACTTGTGTATATTGAAGCGTACTGATGCAGAGACTGCTGCTACACTGGCTGTCTTTGTCTGCATCTGTTCGTGTGTATGCGATAGGAGGGCTAGTTCATCTGCGAAATCCAAATCGTCTAATTGATTCTGAGCTGTCCATTGTATTCCGTGTTTTCCCCCAAATGTCGAGGTCTTCATAATCCAGTCGACCACCAGAAGAGAGAGGAAGGGAGAGAGTAGACAGCCTTGTCTGACTCCGGTCCTTACTTGGAATGCATCTGTCAGCTGTCCTCCATGCACTACTTTGCACTGTAGTCCGTCGTATGAGTTCCGGATAATATTGACAATCTCAGGAACTCCGTAGTGTCGAAGAAGTTTCCATAACGTCCTCCTATCTACACTGTCAAATGCCTTTTCATAATCAATGAAGTTGATGTATAATGACTAGTTCCACTCAACTGATTGTTCGACGATGATCCGTAGTGTTGCAATTTGGTCTGTGCACGACCGATCCTTACGGAATCCAGCTTGTTGATCTCGAAGTTGGGCGTCTACTGCATCTTTCATCCGGTTCAGCAACACTCTGTTGAAGACTTTCCTTTGTACCGACAGTAGTGTAATGCCTCTGTAGTTTTCACATTTGCTCAGATCTCCTTTGTTTGGAATCTTGATGAGGTGTCCTTCTTTCCAGTCCATCGGCACTTGTTCCTCCTCCCAAATCTTTTTGAATAGAAGGTGAAGCATGTTTGTAGTTACTTCGATGTCTGACTTCAGTGCTTCAGCTGGTATACTGTCGGGTCCTGCTGCTTTCCCGCTCTTGATTTGTCTGATGTCCATTCTAATTTCTTCCGTCGTTGGTGGATTGACATCTATAGGAAGATCTGTGTGTGCTGCTTCGATGTCCGGTGGATTCATTGGAGCCGGCCTATTCAGGAGTTCCTCGAAGTATTCTAATTATCTGTTCCTCTGTTGTTGAATTTCAGTGATTGGCTTGCCTTCTTTGTCTTTGACCGGTCTCTCTGGTTTACTGTATTTCCCTGCTAGTTTCTTCGTTGTATCGTAAAGCTGTTTCTTATTTCCTTCTCTTGCAGCTTTTTCCGCCGTCGTTGCTAGTTCTTCCATGTATTTCTTCTTGTCGGCTCTAATGCTATTCTTCACTTGTTTGTTTGCTTCTATGTACTCAGCTTGTGCTTAAATTTTCTCTGCTCGTGTTCGGCTGTTGTTAATTGCTGTCTTCTTGTTTTTCCTTTCTTTGATCTTGTCCAGTGTTTCTATAGAGATCCATTCCTTATGATGGTGCTTCTTTAGGCCCAGAACCTCTTGACACGTTGAAGTTAATGCTTCTTTGATACCTTTCCAGTTGTCCTCCATAGTAGTTTCTTCTTCCTTCAGTAGATCCTGTAAGGCTTGGAACCTGTTGTTGAGAGCTATCTTGAATTCATTGAGTTTGTCAGTATCTCGAAGGAAGGCTGTATTGAACCTTTGTAGTGCTGTTTGTCCACTTGTCCAGTTCTTTTTTAGCTTCAGTTTTAAATTGGCTACAACTAGGTGGTGATCTGAAGCTATATCAGCTCCTCTCCTGGTTCTCACATCTTCCATTGTCCTTCGGAATTTTTTGTTGATGCAAATATGATCTATCTGGTTCTCTGTAGTGTGGTCCGGTGAGATCCATGTAGCCTTGTGTATACGTTTGTGTGGAAATATTGTGCCTCCTATGACCAATTTGTTGAATGCACATAGATTTGCAAATCTTTCTCCATTTTCGTCTCTCTCTCCCAGTCAGTCCATGTCGTCCCATGGTATTTTCATATCCGGTGTTGTCTATTCCGACTTTGGCATTTAGATCTCCCATCAGAATGGTGAGGTCCTTTCTTGGGCACTTCTCTATGATTGACTGCAGCCGCTCGTAGAATCGATCTTTAATGTCGTCGTTGCTATCATTGGTGGGTGCATAACATTGGATAATATTCATTGTGATCCCCTCCTTCTTTGTTTTGAATGATGCTTTGATGATTCTGGATCCGTGAGATTCCCATCCTACAAGTGCATTTCGTGCTACTTTGGACAGCATTAGAGCGACTCCCTGAGTGTGTGGAGCATTTTCCTCTTCGTGACCGGAGTATAGCAGCATCTCTCCCGTATTTAGCCTTTGTTGTCCAGCTTGGGTCCAGTGGGTTTCGCTGATTCCCAGTACTGTCAATTTGTATCTCCTCATTTCCGTTGCTATTTGACTGGTCTTCCCGGTCTCCCACATTGTTCGGACGTTCCATGTACCTATAAAAATTGTTGCTCTGGTTGTTAGAAGGGGCATCGGCCTCGTGGCTTCCGAAGGAATTCGGCTTTCACCATGAGGCGTCATAATTCTTCTAAATGAAGACCTTCTAACTTTCAGGGCAGAGTTTAAATGGTTTGAATTATTTTTTCTGGTTAGCGTTTTTTTAGCGAGTTAGTTTTCTACGGGATGGTGTCGCTAACCCCATGCCCAACCCTCCTTCTTTACCTGGCCTTTGGACCGGCAGTAACTCTAGAAGAGCTACAGGTGGAGTTATTAATATTTCCTACTTTTTAATGATTATATCATCCGTGAATTATTTTAAGAAGTAAGGAGAAGCTGTGATTAATACAGTCTACACATGTTGATTATGAGGCAATTCTTCACTAATAACAATAGAAGATGGTAATACTACATCGCAAATTGGTTGAAGCTAGTTATGCAAACCACTGAATGCCAACACAGTGGTCTAAAGGTCAAGGACTGACTTAGAAACGCAAATCTCCTTGGTTCCATCCATGATGGTATCCAAGATGTACACTGTAGAGAGCCTCATATAAGAACAAGATAGGTGTCCAATTCTTCCTTGTTTTTATTGTTTGTTTAACTGAAACCAGTCTGTGATGTAGGCTGTGAAGATAGTGATAGAATAGATGTTATTGATGATTGATAGTTAGCAAATATATTTAAATTCCAGCTTCCAGTTGAAGAGAAAATTAGGAAAAGACGATGGAAATGGATAGGGCATACATTACGCAAATCATCAAACTGCATCACAAGGCAAGTACTAACTTGGAATCCTGAAGGAAAGCGGAAAAGAGGAAGGCCGAAGAACACATTACGTCGGGAAATAGAAGCAGATATGAAAAAGATGAATAGCAACTGGAAGGAGCTGGAGAGGATTACCCAGGACAGGGTTGGATGGTGAATGCTGGTGGTTGGTCTATGCTCCTCCACGAGGAGTAACATGGGTAAATAGGTGAGTAAATATGTTTAAATTGAAATCTAAGCTGATTACATACCTACGAAAGATTGTAAGATCATGTTTGAAATAATAACAATAATAAGTTAAAATAGGCGTTATACTTCATTTTGTTATATCCGAGTCGCTTTAAAAGTACACTTGAAAATGATGAACTATTATTATTCCCACGACTCGAAGTAAGAACACAGAATACTGGTACTAGTGAAGATCTATTGAGCCAAAAATAAACGTCAAGACTTTTCTAGTCGAAAATATACTCATATATTGATTTGTACACTTATTTGATTATTAATTATGAAAAAGTCACATAAATGAAATGATAACAAAATTGCATGCAGTATGTCATTCTGAGTATATTTCACATTAATTTAATGCAAAGAATATCATATCTTGGGTAAATATCACACTGAAATAGAATAATGTTATACTGGATGAAATATCACACTGATAATAAAACAAATATTATACTAAGTAATCTATAGATTGTCAGTCAGTCAGCTACAACGTAGGATCAAGCACATATATGCATCGGCCAAAGTTGCCACACCTCATTAGCACAATAAGATGAACACTGGAATCATAGAAGTAGTTAATTCAGTGGTGGTAATGTATAAAAGAAAGCTTGCATATAAAGACATGTTAGAGGAATAGAGAATTACTTTGTAGAAAGAAAGATCTGAAGCGATTTTATTCTCATAGTTTAAGGGAAGACAAAGAGTGTATACATCTAGGCCATTGTGATCGATTCTGAGCTATGTCACCCAGTCTCCAACCACTACTTACGATATCCATGTGGACCCCAACCAAGTATTCTGCGTCTCCCAACATGGCTCAGGCCGTAATTTAGTGTCTTCAATGACTGTTACCACGTTTTGGTTTGACCGTCCATAGACTGAATTAAAAATGAATGTAATGTCGGATAGAAGTTCCAGTGAGTAAAAAATTAAAATGTAATTTTGCCCTTTCTTATCATCTTATTGTTGTGAACGAGAACACAGATGAGGACAATCAAATGTATTTCAATACAACATTAGAGACTATTTTGATAAAATCTGACAACCATACAGTAAATACTTCATCTTCAAAACGTTTTTCTCCAAAAAAAATTTGTAAGATCATTGAGAGAATTTTGACACATATCAGAAACTATCGGGAATTGATTTCATCTGGCGAGTGAAGGAAAAAATAGAGCACTGGATGGATGTTCTACCCTAATTTTGGACGAACACGGTTGTACTAACAGAAATTATACCTTCACTTCGTTGGCAGTTATCATACGGCGCTAGATAATAGCTACATTAGATAAATAAATTTCAGATATTATGATGAACTACTCACAAGTAGTAAATAATAAATTTACACTTTTGAGTATACATTTCATTAGGCAACTAAACATTCATTTTTTCTGGATAATGATTCTTTGGGTTTATTTGAACAAAATATATGTGAAATAATTATTTGACATTTTCACATCGATTGTTGTTCTGCTACAATAGTGTTTGCGATTGTATTGTAAACGAACATTTACGCTAAATTCTTGTGGCATATTTGCTCAAACACTACTGATTAATTCTAAGAATTTTTCTGATGGACTTCGAGGTTGATAATCGCACGTGATGTACATCAGGGTTGAATGATTCACTAGTTTTGGAACAATTTGATCTTGTATGCATCGCGAATTTCGCAAAAACCATTGAAGTGGATACGGAGTCAAGCAATATTTCAAACTCATTCAATAATTATTACTGTAGGGAAGTGAACTGATTTGATGATTATGTTATAGTTAGCAACAACCAGTTACTATCAAAAAAGACACTAATTGTAAAGGAAGGCGACATTTTGGACAGTAAGATTTTACACATGCCTGAATCAAAGTTCAACAGAGAACCTGATACAAATCATATAATTATTGACTTGGATTTAAGCTACCCAGTTTTTGATATTCAAAGACTGAATTTTGGTCAATTTTGTTGAATTTCACTGTGAACCATTATCCAAAAAGAAACTGAAATCTTATGTCTGCAGGCAATATTGGGGTTTCCATCGCGGATCCATATATCCCAGTACAGGCTAACAAAATGCTATCACGAATATCAGTAAGTGTAAAGCTGTAGGGATGATTGAGGAAAAAACGATTTTATCATTATTGATTATCTTTTGTAATTTCAGTTAATGTAAACAAACACTATAGTGAATAAAGAATTTTGTTTAAGTTGATTTCCATTATTCTTGTTTACTAATAATGCTGTTGTACACGTTTTAGCTCATGCTATGAAGCATATCCTCTGTTAATTACAAAAGAACTCTTTTGATATATATCTGAGATTCTTTGGAATTATTTTTTCTACATTGTCAATAAGTGTAGATGAATATATTTGGACCTGTGAACACCCATCGTTCTGACAAAAACAAGTAACTCAGATATTTTATATGTATTTGTTTTTACGTTCTATTAACTCATTCTTTTTATACGTTTCGGAGTATTAACTGAGTCATGATATTTTCATATTCTTATTGGTTCACCATAAAACCTTGGCAACTAAAAAATTCCAATTATTCGAAGGGAGATAAAACATCTATTTACGGTGAATAATAATAGAAGACACAACAAATGCATTAATTATAAGTAGTAGCCAAACTCAAAAAGGCTTTAGTAATTGAACTCATCAGTCAACCTGGAACCATTTGACGGCTATTTTCTTCTAATATGAGACATTTCAGCAGTGTGTACCCATGATTTTGCATAAGGGACTCGGATTCCGAACCTCCGGTCTCGCACGAGGACGTTCAACATTTAGATCACTGAACCGACGTTCATTGATAAACTTGTAGTGTCAGTTATTATACCAGGCCCATATACCTTATATTCTAGCTTTCGGACACTCCATTCTATTCATTCTACTTGAGTCATATTTTGACCTTGTCAATTATTCACTTATCAGTCTTGACTGTTTTTATATGAGCGTATATGTCTGTGCCCTTCTTATCCCATTAATCACATGTCTGTAGCTTTATTTTGTCTGACTATAAATATTGAGTAACGCTTGACTAAAATGGAGTTGGCTTCCCAGCCATCTTCCCTGCGTGTCATTTTACTCTACTCTGTTTCATTCGCTTCATATACAAAATATATGCATTCACAAGTCCATTCTCGTTATTCGACTTATTTAATTCTGTTATTGACTAACTCGATTTGAGTCGACGATTATATACGAGAATAGGCGATAACAATCATTTATACGATCTTGGAGTCAGATCCACGGGCCACTAAAATGGTGAGCCCTTCAACGAGTATCGTCGATCTAAATGAGGGCAAAATCAAACAACGGGCCTCACAAAAAAACTCAACTCTTAAAATTACTAGTCTCCACAAACTTTCATTCTGATAAGAATACAAAAAAAAGAAGATTGTTTAGTAGTCAAAACATACTGAGTCAAGGTCAGATTGATAAATGATTAAACTACAAACTGATTGGTTATTTATTTGGCTTTAATCTGTAACTAAGTATGGAAATAAAAAAAAAATCATTAAATCAATCAAGGAATGAATAGGCTCAAGTTTAAATATTCTTACATATAACATTCACATATTTCATGGGATTTAATTATTACAATTTTAAACTACTATTATTAGTAATAATTTTTATTACATTTTAATTGATATACATCAATCAACTATATATTGATTGTCTAGTTTGATAATTTATTTATCATAGTGATTACGGTTCTATAACAAAGGCATACACTTACACACACATATATATATGTATACACGCATGAATGCACAGTCTTTTACAATAGTTCTTTTACTAAAAATATTTCACATTGAATAAAGACTTCATGATTACTGAATTGTATTAGGTATAAAATGAAAGTTTTCTTTTTTTTAAAAAAAAATAATAAATTCAAACATGTGAGTCTATCACATTTAATTGTATTCGGTTGAAATAAACTTTCTTTTTTTAAATCGGTACAAATGAGATAATCACTATCATCATTATCACCATGGGGATTATTATTATTATTATAGTAATGTTAAACACTTTAGAAATTAATTATATTAATTTGTTAAGTTTTGAAATAATAGTTAATTTTTTTTTAAAAAATATTAGAGTAAAATTCATTCCTATTTGTTGAACCTGAAAGCCTGTTTTAAGATTGTTTTTCCTTATTAATGTATACCATTGATTTTCCGTTTCATTGACGTTGATGTTAAACCAAGCACTACAACTTTTTTTTGTAGTACGTACCTAGATTTCCTAGTATTCCCCAAAAGTATTTTGTGTTTTATAAGTCGACAGATTCATAAATTTAAAGAGATTGACTAAGAAAGATTGGTTTGACCTTCCTTTGTAAAAATGTATCAGACCAAGCTAGAATTAATGTTAGATATCACCCAACCGAAAAGTGTAAGTGAGCCTCGACATACAAACTAATGGCTTTCGTTATGCCTTATAGATTGTGTGAATTTAGTGGATGCTTGACTCAGAAGGTGCAGGCCGGTTATTGTGGATGCATTGATGTCATCCCCATCCCTCTACCAAATGATGAAACATTGTCACATTTGTTGCAAGCAAATCGCTATTATGTATCTTGATTGGTCAAATTGGTGATTTAATCGTATAATTGATCCCAAGGTCTCTTGATACATTGTCGAGGGCAGTGGTAAGAATTCAGTTAGTATTGTGGCCCTTATGTACCGGTTTATTTTGGTAGGAAATAGTTACATATATCATCTCAGTGGCTTCCACATCACTCACTGCTCCTCAACAATCGAACTGAATGGCAAAATCAAAGAGGATGTTAGGTTACGAAAAGAGGTTGTGGTGTGACTGATAGCAACTTAGTGATCTGAAACTTTATCAGATATGGATTACAATAAAAGCCAATGGCCAATCTTCTGTAAATATCTATTATATTCTATATAAATCTGAAATGGGTTTACTTAGCCCATAGAGGTCTTTTTGTCTGTATTTTAAAAAGGACTGTATATTATATTAATCACTACTCTTGTTCATATAATGTTTGAATATACTATTCATACATTTATCATTTACTGATAATATTATCATTTCTTTTGTTTTGGGCAGTTTTAGGTGTTCTGGTGTAATCCATATAAAGGGAGATGATCCAAGTTAGTAGTGTAAAGTCTCTCGTAAAATCACATCACTTGGTAATAATTATGTATATATTTGTCGCAAATGGCCAAATGAATTTCCGGGAATTCGGGATGAAAAACTGTTGTGTGTAAAATTGAAAGAATTATAAAAAACGATAACTTCATATCGTCACTTGACTGAGTTCGGAAATATATGATACATGTATTCAGAATCCTACTCACCGTGAAACTAAGAGATTCTGGATAGAATCCTATGTGATTGTACGTGATTCTATGATTATAATTTATTGGGGATAACTGTTAAAATTTGTAAACTGAACAACAATGATCTAGATATATCTTCCAATCACCTAATACAGTAATCGGATCATTTAGATTTTTTTAGGAAAAATAACAACTAATAGCTTTCAAGATAATGTTGTTTGGTAGTCAGTAATCAGTCAATAATTTCTAGACTCTGTTAGACGACAATATCCTCCGGTGTATCTAACTTCGAAGAATTACAGATGGATAACACAGATCTGCATATTTAATAAAACAATAACAATAAATGATACTGAATAATCCGGATTCATTTGTACTTCATATTTTATCATCAGCTGTTTACAACCATATTCATCTTTCATCCACTTTAAAACCACTTGTTTTACACCCACTTGTTTCTTAAATTTATGTAAACTCTTCAAATCTTCATTAACTATTACCATTAAGATATTAAAAGACAAATTGTGCTAAGAAATACTTCTACTCAATAGGTGATTTATCAGTACTATACACTAATAGATAGATTCTTCAAATGAGTAGAAAGTTAATATCAAGTAGATGATGGTGAGTTAGTTGAACAATATAATAATCAGTTAGTTACATAGTGTTTAGAAAGTTAAAATTAAAACTAAGTTGAGTTTTCATAGTCAGTTAATTATTATTAAGTAGTTACATAAAATTAGGAATAAAATTTTAAATTGGATGTAAATATGTCAAGTATCTGAACGAGGAATATTGTTTTCGAGAAATTCTCTTCAGGTTCTACAATTCATATATATCCAAATTATTAATCCGAAAAAATGATCAGGTTAAAGGCCTCTTACAGCTTCCTCGAGTTCACCGATGGTCCGTCGTCACAATATATCCTTTAAAGTATGTGAATTTGGGATTTGTAAACAAAATACAATAAAATGGTTAATGTTGATATAACTCAGATTACGATTGATTAATTGGCCTTGATGTTGGCCGGGGGAGAAGGAGTGGTTGAAGATATTTATTCTTTACGCATAGCTCCGGTTTTTTCATCCAGATGGCTACTGCTTCAGCCGTTTAAAGGACTTTAAGTCTGACAAGTTTTAGCAAAAACTACTGACCTTATAAATAATTGAAAAAGATTGGTTTATACTGGCACTATGACCAGTTTGTACTAAATGGGCCAATATCGAGCTGTTGACTTTCTTCATCAAACCTTTGTTTAGCCATGCTGAGAAGTGTTCACGAGCACGAAAATGTAAATTCCTAGAACTTCGATCAATATAACTAGCTCCACGGGAGCAGTCGAACTGATAAATACAAAATGTGTGGTCATTCTAGGTAATTCATCTTTTTTCCCCGTTGTCACCATTGGGTGCGTAGAAAACACTAATCGCAGTTCTTCGGCGTTAAAAGATTTTTGTATTGTCCTGCGTAATCTCTGAGTTCATATTTCACTAGCCGCATCCCCTCTGAATTATAGACTCATGAACAGAGATTTCTTCTTCCCCGTTTGCGTTTCGCCTATTTTCACCTTTTAATATGATAGGGATCTTTAAACGATTAAAATATGTCAGAATGGGTTTTGTGGAGATTTTTAGAAATTTCACAGTCTGAAATATGTCTTTCGTTATTTGTGAAATTAATGATTGACAAATAATTCCCTTTCTGATTATTAAAAACAAAAACTTTAGTGAAGGGATCTCTTTTCAACGAGTTTATGATCATATATGTGTCTAAGTATTAGTTCTATGAAGACATGTAAACAATGAATGAAAATGATGTAATAGAAAGATTATTACACTAGATTACGTAATGTAATGACAGATTAATTGTAGGACAGGTGTAATGGAAACTAGATACAAAGGTAATCGAACATATTAAGTAAGATAAAAATTAAAAATTAATATCTTAACAAAATCAAAGTCTTGGAAATTTGAAAAGAAAAGAAAAAGATTTTTTAGTAAACGTAATAGTATCTAAGTGAAAGGTCAAGTTGAATTCTGAGGCTGTATAAACTTTTTTTCTGTAAACGGAAATTAGGTTAGTAGATATAGATTTCTATAAATTCTGATGTAGGTAAGCATTATTCATCTTACAGATAACATAAGACATTTGTATTTTAATTGTTGAATTCATGAATCGATCTAAGCTAGACCACCATTGAAAATCTGGAAGCACTGGACGGCCGTTTCGTCCTACTATGAGACTCCTGAGCAGTGCTCATCCACGATAGCGCACTCGGGACTCAAACCCAGGATCTTCAACCTCTCACGCGAGCACTAAACCACTAGACCACTGAGCCGGCATCCAACGGTGTTAATGTCTAACTTCAACTAATCCACGAAATTGAGCGACACATCCACCATTGTTTTCAGTGAGTTACTATCTCACAAAAGACCTGGTTGAACTCCACGGGTCACTACTTCTCACTAGAAACCAGGAGGTCCTGGGTTCAAATCTCGCAGGGGGCAAGGTCGTAAATGCACACCGCTGAGGAGTCCCACAATAGGACGAAACGGCCGTCCAGCGCTTCCAGGTTTTCCATGGTGGTTTAGCTTCAACTGACTCATGATCTTAACCATTGATATTTATAATTGTTAAATATATCATCTGCGTGATCAAACAAAGAATCTGGAATCATGTGAAAGATGAATTACACGAGATTCTTATTCTTGATGCAGACTGTATCTAAATTGTAAATTACAAGTTGAGCGTTCGTAGTTGGTAGGAATTTTTTCGATGGAGATTATAATGGTATAGGTAAAAGAAATAGAGAAATTTCCTCACTCTTAGCGTTAACTGGGGATTTGAAGGTATTATGATTACTTACCAATTATTTTCAATTTAGTTTATGTGTACGAACTGATATTAACCGGAAACTCATTAAAAACCAAGGAGAGCCTGACAGTTATTTTTTTACAAACTTTGAACTCTTCAGGATTCGAGAAAATCAAAACGAAAACAACAATATATAAGAATGACATTCGACAAGTGTAGCTCTATCGCATGAATGAACAGAATTTTTCAATTTTGATCCTTTGACTTTTGTAGTATGTTCACCTGACTGACGATCGTTAAACTAGCACTAAACAGCTGTCTACTGATCACTTATTTTTAGTGGTTTTACAGTCTATAACATTTCTTGTGTTATTAAACTGAAATCGATAAACAACTTAGATCAAACATTTTTTGATTGAGATCATGAACCGATTGATGTTAGACCACCACCTTTGGAAACCTGGAAGCACTCGACGGCCGTTTCGTCCTATCGTGGGACTCCTCAGCAGTACGCATCCATGATCCCGCACGCAGGATTCGAACCCAGGGCACCCGGTCTCGCTCGCGAACGCTTAACCAACTGGACCACTGAGCCGGCATCCAACGGTGTCAGTGCCTAACATCAACCAATCCACGAAATTCCGCGACCAACTTCCGTTGTACTGAGGTAGATACCTGTCTCTACCCGACATAGATTAGCTCCACTGGTCACGGCTTCTCGCTAGAACTCCGAGAATTCCCTCACGAAGCTAGTCACTAGTGAGCACATGTTGATTACTAGTATAGGGGTTGTGGAGATTATTAAGCTTTTGATTGAGATGTAGGTTTCCAAAGGTGGTGGTCAAACATCAATCGGTTTATGATCTCAATCAAAAACTTAATAATCTCTACAACCCCTATATTAGATCAAATTGTTTTATCATACAAGCTTGAGTTAATAAGGAAAACTGAGAAACAAGTATATGTTATCTATTTTCTTAGTAATTTAAGCTTAAGTAAGACTATAACGTTTATGCACCATGCTGCACAATATTGTTTTACAATACATCACCATCATGTTTAACAAAACAAATATATATGTCTGCACATTTATAATGAAACTGAAGAGACTAAGTGGAGTTTATTCATTTAGCTAATTAGTGCTCATGTAAAGGTAATTAATTTAGTGTAACAGACATACAATGATTAAATTTATATTGATCTACTTAAATATTGTGTGATATAATGATTTTAATTGGTTGACTAGGGCATGTGCCCCATTTATATAATCATTCATTCCTAGAATTAAGAAATACATTGATCATTTTAGTTTCTATTAGAGTAAAGTGTAATTCAGTGATTCTGATTCAATTTATATTTGTATTTTTATATTAATCATTTAAATTCTTTCACAATATAATGAATATGTCATCTGGGACTTTTCATTTATCACCTTGTGCACCAATTACAAAGTTTTTCAAAGATAAATCTGTTAAAGAGGTTCGTGAAAACACATCACATATTAATGCACATTTGATCAGTTTTAAAAGATGGTTACGTTCAATGCCACACCTTTCTTGTGCAGATGGTAAGTCACAATGGTGCTATTTTACTGTAATGATTTTTATCTAATTAAAGTACAGATAGCAGATATTAACTGTTTACCTTAAACGTTATTATAATCATTCAAGATAATTTAAGTATATTGAGCAGGTTGAATAGTTGAACAAGATTTCCAAATGAATGAAAATTTATTCGGAATTGTGTTTAGACTAACAGCTTATCATGCTCGGTTTTTTAATTGTTGAATTTATGAGTCGATCTAAGCTAGATCATCATTGAAAATCTGGAAACACTTGACGGTCGTTTCGTCTTAGTATGAAACTCCTGAGCAGTGCTCATTCGCGATACCACACGTGGGAGTTATTTCTATGTGAACGTCATTTGAAGTCCAACTTCAGTGTTTGTAATAATTACAATTACACTATACAATTGCAAGATGTATGTTTTAATGTTAAACAGTGTGAGATAGACTTTTAGCATTCCAATTTATAACAGTCTGTAATGGAAGATAAAATTTATAATTCACAAGAATGATTTAATCTTATCTCCTAAGACTTCACCAACAGTATAAAATGATTTTATTAGCCAATGAAACATATCGATCAAATGAAGAAATTGTAACAATTCCAATGTTTGAATTAGCCATGATGATGATGTCTGAAAATATAATGACAACGCTATATTTAGATCATATAGTTCCAAGAATCCAACACTGTCAATAATGAAATATCATCCAAGAGATCCATCTTGATAAATTAGTTATATTTTTTCTAGCTTGGAGATTGGGTAATAAAGATCGAAAGAATCCAAATTACAATTTATATATTACAACATAGGATTCTTTCTCATTTCTACAGTGTGTCCTACGTCATTTTTAGATAATAATTAAATGTAAAATGAATAAATTGGTAACTAGTGCGATCTTAACAAACTGACAGAAAACCATCTCAAAGCTAATTAATAATAATCAAACGATAACTTATCATTTGGATGGTTCAGGATTAAAGTTGGGTTTCGTCATGGACTGCAATTAGTCAGTGTGGATCCTAGGGAGTTCGGGAAATTCATGAAATGTATTTGCGGTGATTGTGGAGAAAATCCGTTGAATGAAGCAGTACTTTTTTCACTTAGATTAAGGATTTCGGCGAAGATCATGAAGACTGTATGGATGATAAAAGACCAGAACGACTACTGACCTTCTGTGTTGATGAAAACATTAAATGTGTACGGTGCATTGTGCTTTCTGACTGCTGATTTGATTTTTAGTTGGTCGCTAATGAACTGTATTGTTACCTCACATGATAGTGTTAAGTGAATCTCTTGAAACGATCAAGCCAATCAAAAGTATAATTTCTGAGGACTTTTGGTAATGTTTTGAACTTTAAAAAATACAGAGATAAGACAAGTGTAATCCAGAAGACGGGAAGTACTTTGGAAGGCAGAAGATTGACTTGTCTTCAATTTCAGTACTATAAAGTTTCTATGACGTCATTTTGTAGACTTATTTGAGTAACATATAAATATATTTCAATTTTGCTAATACATTTCGACTAATACATACATCAAGTACTGGAAGCTATTGAGAATTAAATCACAGGGTTATTACTGTTTTAATGGAATTAAGACAGAATTTGACTTTGTACGCGAATTCTGTAAATGTTTAAATAAAAACGTTTTCCAACTAAACTGTGAGTATGTATGTAATATTATTGGTCATTGTTCATTAGGAATTTATTTATCATAGGATATACTGGAAAGAATTAATGGTAAATATGTTCATCGGGTACCTACTTACGCTTGTTACTCCCAATGGAACATAGGCCGCCGACCAACATTCTCCAACCCACTCGGTCCTTGGCCTTCCTTTCTAGTTCTATCCAACTGTTGTTCATTCTTCTCATTTCTCGATGTAATATGTTCTTTCAACTTCCTCTCCTCCATTGGGTTTGTCTTGTGGAGCAGTTGGGTGCTTTCCTCAGTGTGTGTCCTATCCACATGTACTTAGAATAAGTATATGACAAAAATGTTTTCACCGTTGAGGAAATGTAAACTTTCTGACTAGGGATAGCATTTCTTCATCCTTATTATCTTACGATTCTTCAGATTACTTTCTTTAGATTTTCAAAATCAATTTAGACTTGTATTTAGTAATTTCTACTAAAAACATTTATTTGAGCAGTCAAGAAAATAAAAATAATCCCATGTTTTTTCAATAATTTCAATAATATAAAACTGATATATCTGATGAGACATTAATTCATTACTTGAATTAAAACAGGTAAGTACTGTATGTACAACCAATTTCATTAACAACATCAATTAATTATTACTACTATAATAATGAATGAACAATCAAATGGGGATAACCAATCTGTTACTTTATACAAAAATTACAGAATATCTTCGTAAACTATGAGAACCATACACTGATACTTTATTTGCAAATCTTCTATCATTTGTCTTTCACCTTCTGTATGATTCTTCAAGTTCACAATTCCTTTCCATTTTTTTCCTTTTATTCTGTTAAACTCGACCTTCTTAACCTCTACTTCCCGATTTTCTACTTCGGATTGGTGTTACATACTACTAATACCACATACTTATTACTTTAAAAGTAATAAGAAAAATCTATTTTTCCACATTTTGCATGTTTATAATAGATTTTAAAGCAATTATGAAAATGTCAAGCTGTTAACTTAAACATGAGACATGAACGGAACCTAAACAACGTTTTGAGATCCCATAATGCTCGTACCATTGGAGACTCTGATAAACACAGTGTCGAAGGTCAATTGTCTTGGTATTACCTTTTCCTGTGATCTGTCTTGGTCTTCTCACGTTTTATTGTTATCAATGAAGGTTTTCCGTCTGACTTACTACATAAAGAAACTACATGCTCTTGGGATTACTCGTCACTTACTTTTACAACTTGTCAATTCTTGCATATTACCTATTATTCTTTACTGTTCTCCATTATTCTTTTCCGGGCTTTTGAGAAAAGACTTTGCTGTATTGCGTAGAGTACTGAAGGCAGTTATCAAGGTGTGTAGTGAATCTTTCGAGGTCATAATTAATATGGTTGTGGATAGACATCCAAAGTCATGCAAACTCCTGTCAGGTGTTATTTTATCAGATACTAACCATCCCTTTCACTCATATCTTTCTGCTTGTATATCTTCTGGTAGAATGAGACGTAATTACATTAAAATCCATGCATGCAAGCAAAAGTATAAAAGTTCTATAATACCTTACCAAGCAAATATACTCTGTGACAAACAGGTCGTTAGAGTCAACCTAGTCAATAACCTGCATTATTAACATGTCTCTAATTTGGAAAGTTGTACAGTTTTTCAGATTATTTTTTAACCCTTTTTGCTTTCTTTTTTGTAAAAGAAACCTGTTGAAATACCTTGTACTGAGAATTCTATATTGTACCAAAATATCATATTGAATAAAACCATTAATAACAATAATAATAATAATAAAGATATTTAACTTATTTTTTAATTGAGATCATCGATCGATGAGTGGTGGACCACCATTGAAATTCTAGAAGCACTGGACAGTAGTTTTTACTCTATATGAAACTTTGAAGCAGTGCGTATCTACAATCCCATAGGTGGGATTTGAACCCAGAACCTTCGGTCTCTCGTACAAAAGCTTAACACTCATTCATTCATGATCTCAATAAAAAATGTAACAATATTCACAACTTCACACTGATAATTTAATTGTTTTTCTAATATTAAATAAGTAATTATTGAATTAACTAATGATACTAATCGCATAAAATTTATTGATTTTGATTGTATTTATAAAATTAAATATCTGGTAATTTTTAATTATTTAAATGATGGAACGTTTTGTAACCGATTAATTGAACAGTGAGAATGATTTGATTTTATTGATTTATTGGAAATAGAATTGATAGATGTATATTTTTAAAATTTAAATCATGCACTGACACTAGCTAGAACATTGTTACAAAGTAGGAAGCAATAGAAGGACGTTTCATCTTAGTGTAACACTTATCACCAGTGTACATTTACGACCCCGAATCCGGAAATCGAACCAAGGACCTTTGGTTTTGTACGCAGACACTCAAAATTCAAACCACTGAGCCGGTATTCATTAGTATCAATGTCTAACTTTAGTCAATTCATGATCTTGTGAAACACTCATCCATTACTTACGGTTGGTAATTACCTTACACGATACATGTTTGAGCTCCATGAAGCACAGCTTCTCACTAGAAATATGAGTTGCGTCTTGAAGACATTTCCTAGTGAACTTAATTACTTGCACCTGTTACTCCTCGTGAAGGAGCATAGATCAACCACCAGCATTCGCCATCCAACCCTGTCCTGGGTAATCCTCTCCAGCTCCTTCCAGTTGTCATTCATCTTTTTCACATCTGCTTCTATTTCCCGACGTAATCTGTTCTTTGGCTTTCCTCTTTTCCGCTTTCCTTCAGGATTCCAAGTTGGTACTTGCCTCGTGATGCAGTTTGATGATTTGCGTAATATATGTCCTACCACTTCCAACATCTTTCCCTAATTTCTTCTTCACCTGGAAGCTGGTTTGTTCTCTCCCAGAGAAGGCTATTGCTGATGGTATCCGGCCAGTGGATGTTGAGTATCTTGTGCAGACAGTTGTTTATAAATACTTGTACACTTTTGATTATGGTTGTAGTAGTTCTCCAAGTTTCAGCTCCGTACAATAGAACTACCTTGACGTTCGTATTGAAGATTTCGACTTTGATATTGGTTGACAGTTGTTTTGAGCTGCATATGTTTTTTAGGTGTAAGAATGAGGCCCTTGCTTTGCCAGTCCTCATTTTTACATCTGCATCCGATCCTCCACGTTCCTGGATGATGCTTCCCAGGTGTGTGAAGTATTCTACATCTTCCAGAGTTTCGGCATCAAGAGTGATTGGATTGCTGTTCTTCGTGTTGTATTGTAGGACCTTTGTTTCCCACTTTTGTATATTGAAGCGTACTGATGCAGAGACTGCTGCGACACTGGCTGTCTTTGTCTGCATCTGTTCGTGTGTATGCGATAGGAGGGCTAGTTCATCTGCGAAATCCAAATCGTCTAACTGATTCTGAGCTGTCCATTGTATTTCGTGTTTTCCCCCAAATGTCGAGGTCTTCATAATCCAGTCGACCACCAGAATAGAGAGGAAGGGAGAGAGTAGACAGCCATGTCTGACACCGGTCCTTACTTGGAATGCATCTGTCAGCTGTCCTACATGCACTACTTTGTACTGTAGTCCGTCGTATGAGTTCCGGATTATATTGACAATCTCAGGAACTCCGTAGTGTCGAAGAAGTTTCCATAACGTCCTCCTATCTACGCTGTCAAATACCTTTTCATTATCAATGGAGTTGATGTACAATGACTAGTTCCACTCAACTGATTGTTCGACGATGATCCGTAGTGTCGCA
The DNA here is from genome assembly GCA_944470405.2 of Schistosoma mattheei. Lineage (NCBI taxonomy): Eukaryota > Metazoa > Platyhelminthes > Trematoda > Strigeidida > Schistosomatidae > Schistosoma > Schistosoma mattheei. Next base: position 36,314,019 of record OX103944.1, read on the forward strand.
ATTTAGTCTGTGCACGACCGATCCTTACGGAATCCAGACTGTTGATCTCGGAGTTGGGCGTCTACTGCATCTTTCATCCGGTTCAGCAACACTCCGTTGAAGACTTTCCTTTGTACCGACAGTAGTGTGATGCCTCTGTAGTTTTCACATTTGCTCAGATCTCCTTTGTTTGGAATCTTGATGAGGTGTTCTTCTTTCCAGTCCATCGGCACTTGTTCCTCCTCCCAAATCTTTTTGAATTGAAGGTGAAGCATGTTTGTAGTTACTTCGATGTCTGACTTCAGTGCTTCAGCTGGTATATTGTCGGGTCCTGCTGCTTTCCCGCTCTTGATTTGTCTGATGTCCATTCTGACTTCTTCCGTCGTTGGTGGATTGACATCTATAGGAAGATCTGTGTGTGCTGCTTCGATGTCCGGTGGATTCATTGGAGCCGGCCTATTCAGGAGTTCCTCGAAGTATTCTAATTATCTGTTCCTCTGTTGTTGTAATTTCAGTGATTGGCCTGCCTTCTTTGTCTTTGACCAGTCTCTCTGGTTCATTGTATTTCCCTGCTAGTTTCTTCGTTGTATCGTAAAGCTGTTTCTTATTTCCTTCTCTTGCAGCCTTTTCCGCCGTCGTTGCTAGTTCTTCCATGTATTTCTTCTTGTCGGCTCTAATGCTATTCTTCACTTGTTTGTTTGCTTCTATGTACTCAGCTTGTGCTTAAATTTTCTCTGCTCGTGTTCGGCAGTTGCTAATTGCTGTCTTCTTGTTTTTCCTTTCTTTGATCCTGTCCAGTGTTTCTATGCAGATCCATTCCTTATGATGATGCTTCTCTAGGCCCAGAACCTCTTGACACGTTGAAGTCAATGCTTCTTTGATACCTTTCCAGTTGTCCTCCATAGTAGTTTCTTCTTCCTTCAGTAGATCCTGTAAGGCTTGGAACCTGTTGTTTAGAGCTATCTTGAATTCATTGAGTTTGTCAGTATCTCGAAGGAAAGCTGTATTGAACCTTTGTAGTGCCGTTTGTCCAGTTGTCCAGTTCTTTTTTAGCTTCAGTTTTAAATTGGCCACATCTAGGTGGTGATCTGGGGCTATATCAGCTCCTCTCCTGGTTCTCACATCTTCCATTGTCCTTCGGAATTTTTTGTTGATGCAAATATGATCTATCTGGTTCTCTGTAGTGTGGTCCGGTGAGATCCATGTAGCCTTGTGTATACGTTTGTGTGGAAATATTGTGCCTCCTATGACCAATTTGTTGAATGCACATAGATTTGCAAACCTTTCTCCATTTCGTCTCTCTCTCCCAGTCAGTCCATGTCGTCCCATGGTATTTCATATCCGGTGTTGTCTATTCCGACTTTGGCATTTAGATCAACCATCAGAATGGTGAGGTCCTTTCTTGGGCACTTCTCTATGATTGACTGCAGCCGCTCGTAGAATCGGTCTTTAATGTCGTCGTTGCTATCATTGGTGGGTGCATAACATTGGATAATATTCATTGTGATCCCTCCTTCTTTGTTTGAATGATGCTTGATGATTCTGGATC